>APFE031500740.1:104873-138648 GCA_000404065.3 Pinus taeda
TTCTTTAACTTGCATACCAGTTCTTTCTTACCCTTCACCGTAAAGCCTTCAGGTTGCTTCATGTAGATTTCCTCTTCTAAATCCCCATGAAGAAATGTTGTCTTCACATCCATTTGTTCTACCTCAAAATCAACAGCAACAGAAATAGATAAAAGCAATATAATAGAAGTTACCTTGGCAATAGGAGAAAAAATATCACAAAAATCAATTCCTGGCACCTGGGAATAACCTTTTGCTACCAACTGAGCTTTTTATTTCTCCACCTTCCCTTCTACATTTTTATTCTTCTTAAACACCCATTTGCTGCCAATGGGTTTCCTTCCAGCCGACAACTCCACTAGATCACAAGCCTCATTTTTATGCAAAGATGCCATTTCATCAACCATGGCCTCTTTCCAGAGTTTTCCATCCTCTGAATCCACTGCTTCCTTCACAGTTCTGGGATTATCATCAGTAACAAACAAAGCAAAATTTGAACAGAAAGCAGATGGACTATACCTTTTTGGCTGCCTTCTTTCTCGAGCTGATCTTCTCACAGCCAGAGTTTGTGGCTCTTCATCTTCTGGTTCCTCCTATGCTACAGAGTCTAATTCTTCCTCCTTTAGTTCAAACTCTATCTTCATAGGTTCCATTGGTTGGACTTCATGTCTAATAGCATCTTTCACCTCTTTGAACACCACATCTCGACTGTACACAACCTTCTATGTGATTAGATTCCAAAGCTTATAACCCTTTAAACCATACTTATACCCAATAAAGATGCACTTTTCAGATTTAATATCCAACTTGGTTCGTTTCTCCTTTGGAACATGTACATATGCATCACATCCAAATACCCTCAGATGTGAAAGAGAGGGCTTCTTACCAATCCATACTTCTTGTGGAGTCTTATCATCCAACATTGATGAAGGTGACCAGTTGACCAGGTAACGTGCAATATCCACCGCCTCTACCCAGAATTCTTGTCCTAAGCCAGCACCACTGGGCATGCTTCTTACCCTTTCCATCAATGTCTTGTTCATTCTTTCTGTGATTCCATTTTTCTGAGGTGTATATGGAGTAGTCTTCTGTCGTGCTATACCACACTTCTTACAGAATTCTTCAAATTCCTTGCTACAAAATTCTCCATCATTATCTGTCCTCAACACCTTTATCTTATTCTCTGTCTTATTTTCCACCAGAGCCTTAAATTCTTTAAACCTATCAAAGACTTCAGATTTCTTCTTAAGGAAATATATCCATGTATTCCTTGAGAAGTCATCTATAAATGATACATAGTACATAGACTTACCCAGTGATGGAACTTTCACAGGTCCAAACACATCACTGTGCACAAGCTCTAATATATGTTTTGTCCTCTTACCACCAGAGGGGAAACTCACCCGATTATGCTTCCCATATACACAATTTTCACAGAAATCAAAACCTAGAGAGCTATTACTCATACCTTATACCATACCTTTACCATGAAGTATTCGAAGGCCCTTCTCTCCAATATGTCCAAGCCTTTGATGCCACAACATGGTCTTCTCTCCAGAGACCACTAGATTTTCTGCTCCATTTTCAGGAACCATAGAACTATTGCACCCATCAACAACAGTGCTACCTTGCAGCTTGTACAGAGTTCCAATCCAAACTCCTCGCATCAATACCAGTTCTCCTCAAACCATCTTCCAGGTATCCTTCTCGAACATTGTCTTTACACCTGCATCATCCAACTTGCTTATAGAAATCAGATTTCTGGCCAATGCAGGAATATGGAGAACACCCGGAAGGGTTCTAAGCCTTCCACCTTGTAACTTCAACTTTACTTTTCCGCGACCAATGATTCTAGCCTTATTATCATCTCCTAAGAAGACATCACCACCATCGTATTTCTCATACTCGCAGAACCACTCTCTATGGGGAGTGAAGTGAAAGGATGCACCTAAGTCAATCAACCATGCTTCATGATCTACATGTGTATTGAAGAAGCCTGTACACATCCCCACCTTCATCTGAGGTGGTTTTTGCCTTTGCAGAAGGAGCATCATCAGATCCCTTTCCTTTATCAGGAGCTTTAGATTTACACTCCCTTCTGAAGTGCCCTTCCTTTCCGCATATCCAGCACACCACCTTTATAGGTTTCCCTGGAGATTTAGATCTCCCTCTAGATTTAGATCTCCCACTTGATGAATTATTTTTATTTCTGTTCTGGGACCATCCTCATACAGAAAAGGCATCACCATTCTGGTTGTCCATATTTTTCTGTCTCATCTCCCCCGTCAGCAAGGCTGAGACTATTTCATCAAACTGCAAATCAAATGCATTTCTACCTATTGCAATAACCAGACTATCCCACAAATCTGGTAGAGAAGAAAATAGACTGATGCACTTATCTTCATCTGAAATTTCAATATCAACAGATGATAACTGACTTACCACAGTATTAAACACATTCAGATGCTCTGTCACCGAGTCTCCATCTTTCATCCTCAGGTTATACAGCTTTTTCCGTAGGAATAGTTTATTCACCAGAGACTTAGATTGGTACAAAGTCCCTAACTTGTCCCCCAGAGCCTTCGTTGTAGCTTCCCTTGATACATTCAGCAATACTGAATCTGAGACACACAATCATATTATGCTCTTTGCCTTCCGATCCAACTTCTTCCATTCTTCATCGATCACTCTCGTTGTTTTAGTACCTAGATCTACTGCGATCCATTGATATTTATCCACCAACAGATCTTCCATCTTGAGTTTCTACAACTCAAAACTCTGACCATTGAACTTCTCAATCTCTATCGTTTCGCTTCTTGCCATCTTCTTTCACAACCAGAATCGATCTCGCAGATCTCCCACTGAATAGGGTCTACCACAGGCCCAAGAAAAACCCCTTAGCAACAAGGGCATCCCCTTGAAGCCAAAATAGTTCTGATACCAAATTTAGGTTTTAACCCCGTACAGAAATTACCTGCATATGAATTCTAAATCACAGAAAAATAAACAATGCGAGAGCATAACACATAAAACACATATACATAGAGATTTCCCACTGGATCCCAAAATCAAGACTACCAGCTTGATTTTTCATTATGTTCCTTTCAATGTTACAATATATATTTATACATGCGAAGCATCCAATACCATGGACTGAAAACCATCGCATCCAAAACCATGGACCGAAAACCATAGGTAGGTTCGCCCAACCTAATATAGGGTCCAATTTTTTTTTTCTCAGGGCGCTGCCCTGAACCCTGTAGAGGGGGGCTACCCGCCCCCCTCAAACACGCTAGACAGGGGGGGCTACCGCCCCCCCTGTGACCCCCCGCTACACAATCGGCGCAATGAAGGGGGGGCTCCGACCCCCCTCTGACCTCCTCGGTTCACTACTTAAGTTAGTCATGGAAAGAATATAACACAACCCAACAATGTTAAGTTACAATTTATGCATGTAATTCTTTAACACATCTATAAGCAAAAGATTTTGGATCAAGTGATATCAAAGCAGGTCTTTTTTTAGATGTGAATTACATGTTTGTATGCTAACAAGAAACATGCTCTGAAGAAATGCACATCGAAGGAGAAACATGGCAGATGAAGAGGCTCGTCATGAAGAGGAGCACAATTTCTGCAAAACTTTCTATTCAATGGTAGAGAACATCGGTCAACTACTTTTAGTGCTGAATAAAGCAGAAGAGAGAAAAATAGAAGAACAAGGTTCAGTGCATGGAAATGGTGGAGAAGAACCCCCTCCTTCTCCTTCCATGAGTGAAAGTTCTTCTTCCTCTCATCACCATCATCATAGAAATTCAATGGATGCATCTAAGAAACTTTTCTTTAAATTAGATGTAAGATTTGATCTTCCCATGTTTAACGGTGAAAGTAATGCAGAAAAGCTTAATAACTGGATTAAGCAGATTGAAATCTACTGTAGGATTTAGCAAATTGATGAGGAGGGGGCAAAAATTCAGATAGCCTCTCTTCAGCTGAGTAGCACCACTCTCATTTAGTGGGAGAACAAATTGCGAAGTATTAAGAGTGTGGGTAATCTTCTTTCCTCATGGCCTAGTTTCATTTCTAGATTAAAGGAAAAATTCTATCCCCTGGGTTATAAACAAAAAGCCTTAATGGATTAGCAATACTGAAGGCAGGGCAGAGGTCAGGATGTTCAAAGCTTTACAGAGGAATTTAGAAAATAAGCTCTTAATTTGGACATTGCACTTGACTCACCTGAAGTAGTAACTAAGTATATTGGATCATTACATAGTTACCTTCAACATTCATTATTATTGTTTGAACCAACTACTATTGACTCCACCAGTGTGAAGGCAATCCATCCTAAGAACAGGGGCAAAAATGAAAGAGATGATCATTTCAAGAAACCACCTTTCAAACCTCCAAATGGAAAACCCAAAGTGAAAGGAAAAGGAAAGGAGAAGAGGATGGCATCAACCAAGAAAGATGAAGGAGAAATACCTTATTGCAATCACTGTAGAAAGAAAGGTCATGGTGACGATCATTTTTGGAAACAGTACCTGAAAAAGAGACCAAAATAGTATGGAGGAAAAGGCAATCAAAAGACAATAGCAACTGTGCAGCAAGACCTTGGATCTGATTCGGGAGATGAAGCATTGATCACAATAGCAGGAAAAAAAGGTACTCTTACACCTCATGTTAATTCTGAATCACATGAAGGCACTAGTTCAATAGATGAAGTTCTTCTTAATGAAAGAAGGAGAATTGAGCAATTTCATATTAGAATTACCATAAATCATACAAAAGTGGAAACTCTATTTTATACCAGATCCCAAGCAAACTTAATTTCAGAGTCCTTGGTAAAGAAGCTAGGCTTGGAAACCAAACCACATCCAAAACCTTACCCACTTGGATGGATACATGATAAAGAAACACTGAATGTAACTGAGCAGTGTAAGGTTAAATTTGTGATCGCTTCTAAGTTAGTGGATGAGGTAAAACTTGATGTAATACCATTGGATATCTGTGGCATGGTGTTAGGGAGTCCATATCTATATGATAGAAAAGTAATCTTCCTTTTTCATGAAAACAAATACCAAATCACAAAAGATGGGGTAGAATATATTGTAAGGGCTCATCAAACTAAAATCAATGTTAGCCTTGTAAGTGCAGGACAAATGAAGAGGTTGGTGAATTCCAGTAAGGGTTGAATGCTTATGATTGTAAGGGGAAAAGATGTAGAATTATCTGATGCATTCCATGGTTGTGATCATGTGCATAAAAAGAAATTATGTGAATTAATTTCTAACTATGATGAGATGTTTCAGGAACCAAAGGGATTACCTCTAAAGAGGGAAATCCAACATGAGATCCATTTGCAGCATGATGCTCCTTTACCAAATATTGGCATGTATAGGATGTCGACCATTGAGATGGAGGAGATAAAAAAGCAGGTGCAGGAACTATTGAACCAAGGGGTCATCAGACCAAGCACTTCTCCATGCAGCTCACCAATTGTCTTAGTGCTGAAGAAAGATGGCACATGGAGGATGTGCGTGGATTATCAAGCACTAAAAAAAATCACAATGAAAAATCGTTACCCTCTTCCTTGCATTGATGACTTATTAGATCAGTTAAAGAATGCTATCTATTTCACCAAGTTGGATTTGCATAGTGGTTATCACTGCGTCTGAATTGCAAAGCAGGATGTGTGGAAAATAGCCTTCAAGACCAAACATGGGTTGTTCGAATGGATGGTGAGGCCATTCAGACTTCTCAATGCTCCAGCCATTTTCATGAGGGTCATGAATGATCTCTTTAGGAATTTCATTGATGAATTTGTTCTTGTCTATCTAGATTATAATATTATCTTTAGTAAAAGTTGGAATGAACATGTATTTCATGTGAAGAAAGTGTTTGATGTATTGAAAAATGAAAAACTATATGTAAAATTGTCAAACTGTGAGTTTGGAAAAACCTATTTGGTTTACCTCGGTCATATTGTTGGTCATGGTCAGCTAAAAATTGGTCCTTCCAAAGTTGAAGCAATTGTAAATTTTCCTAAACTTACTAGTGTAACCGAGGTTCGCAACTTTTGAGTGCAGTACAGTATTGAAGCAGATTTATTGCCAATTTATCTACTACTGTAGCACCTTTACACGCATTGACAAGTGTAAAGCAAGTCTTTCAATGGGGAGGAAAGCAGCAGGAGTCCTTCGAAACATTGAAGAAAAGATCAGCACCACACTGGTCTTGGCCTTACCAAATCTCCAACATCCATTCGTGATTGAGACAGACGCCAACAGATATGACATGGGAGTTGTACTCATGCAACAAAAGAAGCCGATATGTTACCATTTAGATAAGTTATCTTAGGATGTGATAAAATATCCCACTTATGACAAGGAATTATATGCATTGGTCCAGAGTGTGAAAAAGTGGAAACACTACCTGATCGACAAGGAGACCATCATCCATACGAATCATCAGCCCTTGCAATATCTTTAGTCACAAACCAAGTTGCAGAAATCTCGTCATTTCAGGTGGATGGGTTTTCTGTAGTAGTTTCATCTCGTAATAAAGTATAAGAAGGGAACTAGCAACAAAGTGGTCGATATGCTATCTCACCCTCCTATTTCTGCTTTTGTTATTTTGCATAATGCTTTGTTATCTTTTGAAAGTTATGTTGAACAATATGCTAACATGATGACTTTAAGGAGATTTATGCAAAACTAACCCATGGTTCATAGGTGGAAAACTATTACTTGCAGGGTAAACTGTTGTATCACCTTGGAAAATTGTGCATACCCACAGGAGAAAGGGTACATGTAATCTGGGAGGCCCACACCTCCCTTGTGTCTGGTCATTTTGGTATTGAATTTTTTTTTTGTCATGTACAAGGATTTTGTTTTTGGCTTCATATGAAGAACATTGTGACTCACTATGTAAAGGGTTGTGTGATGTGTTTTACTTCAAAACCCTCTAATAGAAAAGTCGGGCTTTGCACACCACTCCCTATTCTGAGTCATCCATGGGAAAGTGTGTCGATGGATTTTGTAGGAGGTTTGCCTTTGTTTAGAAAAAGTGATGACTATTTGTATGTCGTTATTGACCATTTTAGTAAGATGTGTATTTTAATGCCTTGTAAAAAGTAGATAAGTGTAGAGTAGACTGCTTATCTTTTCTTTCAGCATGATTGGGTTCATTTTGGGCTACCCACATCGATTGTGTCAAATCGGGAATCACACTTTCTCAAAAAGTTTTGGACCAGCTTGTGGAAGATGATGGACGCCAAGTTGAAAAGAAGCACGACATTCCATCCATAGACTGACAGACAGACAAAGGTTGTCAACAACACCATAGTACACTTGTTGCGAGACTATTGTGGAAAACATCCTAAGTTGTGGGATGAGCATCTTCCATATGTGCAACATTCCTACAACCGAGAAGTGCACTCATCTACACATTGTTCACCATATGAGACATGTTTTGGCTACTTGCCAAAGCATCGTTTTGATATGATCTTTGGAAGGGAATATGACTCCAGTGGATGTGATGACAGGGACAAAGCGTAGAAGTTCATTCAAGAGATCCAGTGGATTCACCAAGCAGTACAAGAGCAGTTGGAGAAAAGTCAAGCCTGGTACAAGGCTCGACATGAAAAACATCGAGTCGAACATCAATTTCAAATGGGCAACAAAGTGTGGTTCCATATCAGCAAGGACAGGATGAAGGGAGAAGGGAAGAAGTTGCGACCAATCCGGTATGGTCCATTCACCATTTTGGAGAAGATTGGAAACAGTGTGTTCCGTCTCGATTTGCTAATATATATGAAGATGTACTCTATAGTGAATGTGGAGAACTTAAAGTTGTATGAGCCACCATTGATTATGGACACCAAAGAGGTGGGAACAGTTCCTACAGTTGATGACTGTGCACCAGAGTATCTCGATGAGTTACCTAAAGACATCATCCTTGATAGAAGAACCGGGGCTTCACGACAGGGAGATGTGGAATACCTTCAAGTTGGTTTCAAGGGGATGCACCCTAGCAAGGAAAAATAGTTGGAAAAAGAAAGAGTGAGGGAATAATTCCCTCACTTGCCAATTGACTGATAAATCTTTTGGCGGTCCAAAAGCTCCTCAATGGGGAGGATTTATCTAGGTGGATCTCTAGACATAGTGGCATAGAAAAAGCTCAAAATTCAAAGTGGCAGGAAGATGATGAACTTTGTTGGTCACTTTAATTGCTTAATAATTAAACAGTCGAGTGCCACATAAATTGTCAACCCAGGGAAGTCTGATTATTTCAAAGGCAACTACGTACTATATGTACTCAATCTTAATAGCACTAAAAGTTGTAGTATAAACAAATCACACCTCGTTTAAAGCTTCACTCTGTGTTACAACAATTATACTCTATTGCAGATATCTAACAAAAGATGAATAATTGAACAGAAAGAATAAATCTGCAAAAGAAAACAATGGATATTCTGTAACAGAGGATCAGGACCCTATCCCCACAGTGGGAACCTTCAACACTTGGCTCTATTTATCTAGTTCGCCAATTCACTCTGTAAACCTAATCACCGGTGAGACATCCATGAAATAACATCAATCGAACAAGAAAGAAACAAAGTTTCAGCAAAGGTAAAACAATATCCTGAAACAGTACTTGTCAACAAGGTATGAACAAAAATCACACTTAACACACGACAGAAAGATAATGGGTGAATCTTGTGATGAAGGTGGGCCCTGTCCTTCTCACAAGATTCCCCAAGAAATAGAAACTAAAATGAGATACTCAGAACAAAACTCTATTCATTCATCAATATACCATATTACAAAAAAGTTTCAGTCTTGTTCCCTCAGCTAAAATCTCCTGTTACAGCCTGTTCATTCCCCCCTTCTAATGTAGATGTCTCCTCTTTATATAGAGGAGACATCTATTACAAAGATTTACATAATAGATTCTAGTTCAACCCATTATAAAAAAATAGGGAAATCAGTTTCCCGTCAACAAATTGTTGTTACAGTAATTTATATTATGAACGTTACATCCAATGTAACAGCTTCCTCGGTGATCGAACAGGCTCCTCCGTTGTTGTCAAATCTAGTACGCAAATCTCAACTGTTTCAGCTTCGAGATTTGCGTGCTATTCCTGCTGTTTCAGAAATTGCAAAAGATAGTCTTGCCAGCTTCAGGCAGTTTCAGCATGCGGGCTACACATCATTCTTTAATTGTTCAACAACTAATCAACTTCAAAGATCAATTATGAAGACAACATGATTATATGTTAAATAATTAAACATATAGCGATGAGAAGAGTCACTGCATACCTTTGGAATAATTGAGTCAAAACACTAACAAGGACTTTCAAATATGGGTTGAAAAGGGTGATATTATAACAAAATGTATGGTCAGAGAGAGACAATATGGGGTCCTAACAAACTTGACATCAGATCAAAGTGCTCGTCACCCTGATTCCAATAGTGTGAATGACACTTCAATCCGAGTCCAGATGAAGGACATAGAGGCAGTCAAAATTGGGTTGACTCTTGGTGACTGGGTAGGCTTAACAAAGCACAATTTGGCCTTTTCTGGAAAATGAAATCTGGCCAAGTCTGACCAGATTCCAGGCAAAATCAGGCCTAGTTAAAAAGACTCCTTCGGTCCAAAACCAAAATTTTGAAAATGGGCATATTGTTTTATATAACAAAAAAATATTAAAAAAGGGGTACTAGGCCACCAACCCCACCACCCCAACCGAAACCACATATATTATTAGTGGAGGGGCGCGACACTACCCCAGGCCCCTCCCACGGAACTGTGTAAACAAAAACGGGGTGTGTGGCCATGACCCCGCCACCCCACACCACGGAGCAATAACCCACAACATTAAATATAGGGTGGTGGGTCGACCCTTGAGGCATGGACCCAACAATGCCCCAAACAAACCAATGACCCATTAAAAATTATTGCAGGGATGGAGGTGGGTATGGTGGAAGGGCCACCCAAGGCGGGCCCAACCCAACCATTAATTTATTTATTTTTAAGTTTCGTTTGTAAAAGTTATAAAAAGGATTTTGTTATGTAAAAAGGAGGCGAGGTTTGACCGCTTGACCTCCTGCATATTAACCGGACCTTCCACCAACTGCCATACAACAGTTTTGTTGAAAAATATGGCACCCATATTATACTTAAACGCAGTTTGTTAGTGCGCCCAGGAAGAGGAATCAATGCACGTAGTTTGAGGAAAAATTTTGCAGGAGGGTTGAATTTTCACTTTGTCAGAATTTGACAAATTTTATATGGTTTCAACACTTCTCGACGCGATGAACACAATGTCGTTGTCCATTTCTCCATCAGAGTTTTGCATTTTTAGCCATTTTTCAGTATGGAGGTATAAAAGTCCTTTTTGTAACTGATGCTTGTACTCTTCTTTCTCATGCCACTTAATGAATGAAGGCCTCCCCATTGATCTAGAAGGGCCTGGAGACATAGTCCAAGTCGGACGGACTCTATTATCAAGTCCTGTTGTCTTCTTTCATGCTTTATGTTTTTCTCCTCTTCTCTCATGTGCACATTAAGTTTTCTATGTTAAGCTACAATTTATGCATGTAATTTTTTAACACATCTATAAGCAAAAGATTTTGGATCAGTCCCAAAGGACCCAGATGAGAACAAATTCTTACTTAACACACCATTGTTGCCAAATAAGATCACATTTGAAGGTTTTCACTTGGTGCACGTGCCACATATGAGGTTAGAGGATTGGGACTTGGTGGATACTGAGCGGTTACCCCACTTGGCGACTGATACATTTATGACACACATCTTATATAAAGATTCTACTGTAAACGTGGGGTGGACAAGGTAGGAATATTGAACCTACTATGGGTACCACATTACAACTGCGCGCCCATCACTTTGATAGTGATCAAACAATTGTTGTCCTTGGTGCATGACAGGTGCCTATGGTTAGGAGAATCGATGCAGATCACCAATATGTTGATCCATAGGATCACATTGCTATTGCACTCAGGGATGAATCTAGCCAAGGCATTTGGCAAAAATACGGGTGAGTGCGACCTCGCTGAGAGAATGAAGGACAAGTTTAAACTTGGCAAGAAGCCACGCGACTACTCAATTTCTAGCATAACCAACCCCGGGGTTAAGGCAGCCACCCAAATCCTGGCTGGGAAAATAATGAGGAAGTGTCACGCAGATGAACTACCAACACCAATTATGTCATTAGCGGCCCAGTGAGCAGAGGGTGCACAATTCAATTGGGCACGCTACCTCTATAGCAAGTTCCTCGCGAACTGTAGATAAACATAAGACCAGAATAAGACCTTCCATTATGCATGGCTTCTGCTATCAATCATATTGGTCACGTAGGAATTACCAAAGGATAGTTAGTTTCCTCCAATCGCATCAGATCTTCTAGAAGTAGTGAATTTCGCTTCAGTCTAGGCCACAAAGGACCCCGAAAGGGTCAAGGAGAGTAAGATCTTTTGGATGCTGATGGAAGCAAGCATCCATGTCGCGACTATCACCAGTTGTCTTTGAGCAGTTGTCAGGATCTGTGGAGTTCAAGGCGGACTTCCACTATGCCTTCATGCGGTCACAGAAGGAACCTGAGAAAAAGTGGTATGATCTCCCATACCTTGTGACAAACAATTCAATCACAATGGTCCTTGAGAATTGGCTAGTAGAGTGGCTCATGGCCTCAAATTTGTCAGCTGGCTCTAGTAAGTCCAAAGGAAAGTAGAAGAAGGAAGAGGCTCAGTTGAAGATGCAACAGTTGGTTGATAGGAGGAAAGTGGAGGCTGAGGAAAAAGCCAGAGTAGAGCATGCCGCTAAGGAGAAGGCATAAGAAAAGGAAGATGAGGAAGAGCGCGACTTTGACAGAAGTCAGATTTCCTTCGTTGTAGATGAAGGAACAAGAGCAACGATCAAGACAGGGTGGTGCAAACCCAACGACTACTCCATTCTAGGTTAAGCACACTAGGGAGCAGGAAAAAGAAGGGCCACAGAAGAAGTCCAAGGCCAGTAAATCATCTCTCGGCCCTATCACATTGACAACAAGTGATCCGAATGACATCGAGGATGAAGTAAGGGATGCGACCACTGAACTGTAGTAGCAGTTTGCGCAACACCAAAATTAAGCCTTAGTGTCCATCCAAACGGGTCTGTGTGAGCTACAGATCTAGACTACTCAACTGCAGACTAGTGTAGAGTGGGGCAGTGCAGTGTTGACTATTTTGGTGTCTGGAACCTCAGAAGCAATGGAGATGGTTCACTCTATGGATCCCCAGGTCGTCGCGCTGTCAGATGGAGATTTTACCATAGAAGTGGAAGCTGATAGGGCCACTGTCAACACTCTGAAGAAGGTTGGGTTGAACTTGGCCATGCTTCCAAGTGAAACCCTTCACACCCAGCAAGATGGTGTGATCGCGAAACTTCAGGCCCGAGAGTAGCACGCGCTAAATGTGATCAATGAATAGAAGGTTAACAATGCCCATATTTTTGTAGAGAAGACTTCAGCGATTGATCTCTTTAAAAAGATTGAGGAGAAGAATAAGCACACCATAGCCATGGTAGTTGAAGAATGCAGAACCTTTCCAGCGCTGCATATCCCAAAATATGTGTTGGTTGACGCCAAAATTCAGAAGCTTGCTACAGGTGTGCATGATGCAAAGACAAAACTAGATAAGGTTTAGTTTGAGCTGAACCTTAAAATTATAAATCTTGAGTTGTATGCCAAACCTTCGACTCCACTAGAGGTCAAAGAGTAGTGCGACGCTGCTATCAAGGATGCAGTTGCAACAGTAGAAGCCATAGTGAAGGATTTCACTGCACTCATCGAGCAGTCACTCGAAGTGGTTACTAGTCTGTAGGAAGATGCCAACTTGCAGAGATTAGAGACTAAGGAGAGGGAATTGCAGCAGTGGTACAATGAGGTTAGAGCGACAATGTGCACCAGCACCATCACACAAAGGTTGGAAAAGCTGCAGGAAGCAAAGGCACTGAAAGAATAGGTGGATGCAACACAGCACAAGGAGGTAGTACTAAAGGCCAAATTGGGGCCTTAGCTAGATGAAGCCTATATGCTCACAACCACCATTGAAGGAAAGCTAGCGAACCTACATGAAACACAACAGAAAATTAAGGCAAATAGCACAAGATCAACAACGAAGCAACTGGTGGAGCAGGTCAAGCAGGTGGCGACACAGTGTGCCTCCGAAGTTGCAATGGTACAAGTGGAGTTGGGAGGTCTTCATGACAAGATCTACATGCTAGCAGAGTGAATCAGGGGAAAGTCACTATATTTTTGTTGAGGGCCTGTTGGGAACGGGTCCCCTAGGGTCATTTTTGGGTTTAAAAGCCCAAGTTTTTGGGAAAAAAACCCAAGTTTTTGTATAATAAGTGTAAAGTCTACACATTTTGTGGCTGCAGAGCGTGAAGAGGTAAAAATTCAAGAAAGGCTTCTACCCTTATTTTATGTAACTTGTGTCATCTTTAAGACATCCACCCATGGTCTGTGGACCATAGCTTTGTATAGAAAGGGAAGTCTTAGAAGAGTCTAAGGCAGTTCAATCTTGATACATTTTGAGTCATTGATGAATGTAATGGGTCTGTGAGAGCTAAGAGCAAACAATCTTAGTGTAGGAAAGAGGCTATGCAGCTGTGTGTGCAGAGGCCTAGGGTAGAAGTCTGCAGTTGAGTGCGCAGATCCCTATAGCTATGTGCATAGGGTGGTTAGAGTCTGTAAAGAAGAGATGAAGCATAAATAAAGATAATTATTCTGGAAGTATCTGTGTATCATCTATTTTACTTCTATTATAAATGCATATGATTATGTTATGATGAATATTGGGTTTATGTTTTAATGTTGTATTGATGTGCAAATCCATATGCTTTGCTTTATTATATGAATGCAAGTAAGAATATTTGTTTACACGAAGATCCTCTTAATGCATGTTGAAGTTATCATATACTTTAACTAATCTGGGTGATTACGAAAGTAAGGGTAATTATAGAAGCGTGTAAGTGTTTGATCTGCCTATCTAGGGTATGCGAGGGATAGTCGTAGACCTTCCAGGAGATCTAGAGGACGACTAAGACACGTATATCAATAAGCCCTAAAAGGCTTATCAACTTGTGCGAAGGAAATTTTAGGGTATAAAACAACATCACTACCATCTATTGGTGTGGAAGCCTGGTTCCTACATCCCGCCATATTGCTTCGGGTGAGACTTTAGTCCACGCTCTACGGATTAATGCCGAAAGGGCAAGTAGTGTAGGGATTTCCTTGGCTAATTAACTTGAACCTGAGTCAGGGCCCATCAAGTCCACATTTACTTAAAGATATGCCTTGGCAATAGCTGTCATCATGAGAGAGAAGCCCAATTTTCCTTTGGAAAGAGCAATCTAGTATGCCTTGTGAATGTTCAGTTATCGATGTATCAAGGTTCTTCTACTACAAGGAAAATTGAGTGACACACTAAGAGAGAAGTAATAATACTACCCTAATGGAGACACATGTGAAAGAGAAAGCCTCTTCTAACATCAAGATAAATAGTTCACAAAGATGCAACAATAATTATACACACAACAGCACAATTCCAACAAGAAGCACTAGAGTAACCGAAATAACTCAACTAATCCAGTACTAATGAAAGCAAACATGAAGCAAAAACATTCAAATAATAGTCTTAGAGACATTCATAAGCCATGTGTGGAAACATGCTAGCCTAGAAGGCTTCAATATTAAGCAAAATTCCTAAGATACATAAATGAAATGAACACCACTAGCTCCAATAGTGGAGTGTCAGAGCCACTACTTGTTCCATAAAAGTGCTATCTCTATCTCTCTAATTTCTTGTTGGAGAAGCCAAGATGAGAAGTCCTTTACAATGGAAATGAGGATATATTTTAACTTGAAGAATAACCTTTCACATCCTAATTAATCTTGACTTTATAATTTCTTTTGACCTTTGGACTTCTACAACCTTTGGGATTCCAAATGAATTTTGGAATTACATACAAATTTTGATATTATATGTGTTTTTTGACTTCCATGATTCTTTAGTTCATGCACAACTCTTGGAATTCTACTCATTTTTATTTTACAATGATTACAATAATACATCATGACTTCCACATCATCATGTGATGAGACCTGACATGTCACTATTTTGATGACTGGGACTAATAGTGGCTAATTACATCGACTTTCTTCGGCAGTGACATGACTACTAGATGTGTCATCATTCATTATTAATATTCTAATCATTGTGATTTCACCCTCCAAAGGATCTTCAAACTTGGAGTCTTTAGGGTGCTTCGATCATCAATATTTAAGTGTGTTATTCATTCTTTCCATGCTTCCTTTGCTTCTCCTCTTTGTTGAATCTTCCTCGTGTGTGCTTGCCATGGTGTTTCTGGAATACCTGTATCTGCAACCACTCATGAAGAGAAGCTATTAGCCTAAAAATATCCTATTCTACCATGATCCATGAACATTTTCTGTTATGTCCTTTCCGGTGTGCTCAAAAGCATCAAAGGGGTTGTAGGGGACAAGGGTTTGAAAGGATGAAAGGTTGAAGAGGAAACGCTTCAAGGATTTAGCATGCACTCATGCACAGGGCACATGTTGCAAGATTTAAGGATGAAGGGGAAGGCTTTGAGCTTCCCAAGTGTGTTGTGCACTCAATGGAGAGAGGGAGGGCATAGGGCACACTCCCAAAGGTTGAAGGTTTGAGGCTTCATGCCTTCAAGGTGTGCTAATGTGATTAAGAGGGCTCAGGAAGGGCATAGGATGCATAGGGGAAGGATTAAGAATTGAGATTTGGGTCTTCAAGGTGAACCATTGTGCTAAAGGAAGGTGCACTTCTTCGAGTCAAAGGAGTACACTCAAGGAAGTCTTAGTCATTTTTAAAAGGTGTAGTTAGGAATAAGGAAGGCGAATCCAGATTGAGGAGTGAGATTTTTATGCCCTTAGAGGGAATAAGGTGCACCTCCAAACAATGAAGGGTTTCCATCAAGGATTTAAGGCACACTCATGCATTTTTGGCCTTAATGGGTTTACTTTGAAACCAAGATGATAGGGAAAAAGGTGAACAATATGAGCTCTAGACATAAAATCATGTGTGACACATACCAACTCATCAAGAAAACTTAGAAAATCTAGATCAACAATCAATATACATCAAAATTCCACTTTGTACACATTCCCGAAGTATTTCAAGTGAAGTGTGTGCGACTGCGACCCAAAATTGTCGTTTTACCACAACAAAGATGTTACGACCATAAAACGCATCTGGAGATGTTCTAATCAATGTTACGACACTTGAGAACATTTAGGAACACTCAAAACATTTAGAGGAACATGAAACAACACTTGAGGACTGAGGCAAAACTTGATACGACAATGAAGTAGGCTCCAAAATTCGAATGTAGTGAAATTTTGGAGGGTGTTGTAGTAGCGATCACACTTGGTGACACAATGGGAAGATTTAAGCTTCTCAGTCTAGGAATAGCTTTTAGCTGAGGATCATATCTTCAAGAAGTATTTATTTCCTTGATTTCCCATAATTGTTTCAATCTAGGAAAAGGGTGATGTGCGTGGAGATTTTATGACATTCAAAGTATTTTATTTTCATCTCTAGAGCTTCTCGATTGCCAGTAGGCCTAGAAGGTACCCTGACGGAGTCACTCAGAAGCACAAGCACTGCTTCACTACTAGTGACCCTGGATAGCACCTCGACGAAGTCACTTGTTTCACATCCCTACATAGGAAGCCTTTCTCTTCTTTCACCCTTTATTTATTTCAAAATAATTATGCATTGGTACTTAATATTTTCAATAGGTGGAAGAGGGATCCGAATTATTGAGAGAATAGGAGGCTTCCCCTTTAGATAATTATTTTGAGACCTCTGATATGGGTTTCCTCTCTTCAGATTTTCCCCTTATCCCTTCTCTACTATATTGGACAAACGTTAACACATGAGTAGACTTACACCAACTTGAGCAGTTCAAATACTAGCATAGGCACAAATCTGATAGGTTCCCTCATGTTCCTCCTATTGGATGAATCATATTTTCCATTTGGCCTTAGCTCAACCTATGGAATTTTCCCAAACAAAGAAGGAGAAAAATAGAAAGCCAAGAATTGTGGTTGTTACACTTCTCTTTGATTGCACCACCAAGCCATTTGAGCCATGCAATTTACATAAGGGTTTTATTTATGTGCAATGACAGACAATAGGACACAACAAGACATGAATACATAATAGACATACAACTATCAGAAACAAAAGAAAAGAAGAGACTCAAAATAATATGTACATGGGTGCAACTCCTAGTTGCTACTGGAAATAATGTTTGAAGTCTCGTCCATTTACAGGAAGGGGATCAATCCTCCCATCTAAATATTTTATCTTGAAAGTGTTATGACCAAACTTTTCTTCAATAATCAAAGGTTGAATCCAGAATGGCTGTAACTTTGTGCATTTACCTTTGCCTTCATGGGGTTTATCCCACTTTAATACTAGGTCACACACATGAAAGCTCTTTGGACCTATGGATTTTCTGTCAAACACATGATTTTGATGCACAACAAATTGTCTTTGGCCTTGTTCGTTTCTTTCTGAAGTTTGAGTAACGTATCTATCCTACTTTGAGCTAGTTGCAAGGTTTACCTTGCGACTCTTTAGAGAATAGCAAGGTTGGAAGATACAGGTTCAAGGGTAAGATAACCTCTTTACCATAAACTAGGAAGTATGATGAAGTTCTTAGGGAAGGATTTGGAGTTGCATGTTTGGCCTAAAGAGTATTGGTCAAATCTTTATGGCAATTATGTTGGCATTATGACTAACATGTTTTCCTTGATGGAAACCTACTTGATGAGTGGTGTTTTGATGGAAACCTCCTTGATAAACATGTCAAAAGGATGTGTCTAGATATGACAGAGAGTTTAGACAAAGGAATATCAATTCAGAGACAAAGGAATATTGAAGATGAAGTTTGAATAAGTATACGTGGGTTCTGTGAAGCAAAGCTGCGTAGACACGTGAGTATGAAGAAGAAAAGGTGTGTATAATTTCTGCACCATCATATTCTAAATACCAAGGGTATTTACCATGGTATTGACTGATAGTATTGAACGCAATAATGGATATTTGATCCCGTCAAAGAATACCATCGACATTAGTATGGTTTTGAACTGTGGTATTAGCGAAGGGCTAAGATATATAAGGAGATCAAGATCAAAGTAATTTCGTGTGTGCAAGTGATGAATCTTTTATGAATAGTTAGATCTGAAGCAAGTGTGCATGTTATGGGTTATTAACAAACTGCTTGATCTAAAACTAAGTATGCACCCAAGAATTTGATGATGGATAGGTCCAATAGATCTGAAATGACTATATTGATATTGGAATGATTTGATTTGTAATATTTATGTCTGATGCATGTTTTATTATGTATTTAGAGAGATGGGTTTTTTCTGAAGGTCTAATGTGCTACGAATCTATAAGTCAATAATGGCAGATTTATACGTCAGTTTGATAACATGAAAGGTGCGTACATACGTAGGTTTAATGGTGGTAAGTCACGTATTGACTCTACACTTTGGACATATCTATACATGTGTTTGATTCCTGAAAAGCACGTATATGCATATAAGTGTTTTGTGGAAAGCGCGTATATAAGCTAGGGTTTTTCTGAATAAGATGTCTAATCAGTTTAATCAGTCTTTTTGTGTTTCTGTTGTTTGTCAATGAAATCTTACTTGATGATCTGGGTTTAGCCGTGATGATTAAAGTTGAATTGATTAATTGAAGAGTGATGATGTTCTTAGTTGTATGTGATTGAATATATGTGATGGTTCTATGATTATTTCAGAGTGATTTAGTGGTTCAGGATGTAACCAAGTGCTTGTTTTACAATGAAATTGATTCAATTTGAGGATTCAATGTTTTAAGATCTGTATGCGGGTATGCATCAAGGAACTTGTGTATACACGCAGATTTTCTAAAGTAAAGTAGCGTATATATTTTGACATTTTATTGATCAAGGTTTTCAGTTGGTTTGGTGATTGGTTGATTCACTTGATTCAATGATTGAGTGATTTTTTGTAGTGATTAGTTTCAGTTTTTTATATGGTATTGGGCTTCAATTATGGTAGTGGGTCGAGTCTGAAAATTTGATGAAGCATGGCTTATAGATTTGATGTATTGGTTCAGGTGGATCTAGTGTGAAAATTTATGAAACGTGGTCCATGGAGATGCTGAGGGTTGGAGCTTTCAGTGAGGAAGTCGAAGCTTCGTTCCAGTGGTAGCTACTAAATCAGATCAAATGGTAGGAGCTCCCTTCTGGTGGGTCCCGATAAATGAGACCAGGGGGTTGGATCTCCCTTCCATTGGGTGCTGGAGAATGAGAGAAGGTTGTAGTCTTCTATAAGTGGGCTCTTGCATGCTATTATGAGTCTATGCCAGTAGAAGATTGTAAAATGTTTTCTTTATAATAAAAGATAAAGATAGAGATGACAACAACGATGGTTTTTTCCACATTGGATTTCCACCTAAAATCAGGGTGTTCATGTGTGTCACTTATGTGTGATAGTTTATTTTTTTTCACATACTTGTTTATTAAATAATGCTTAATGAGGTTCTAATACATTGGTTTAAGACAAACATATGATGAATTAATTAAAAACTAATTTAACTAGATATACGCTAGTTGTCTGCATAACAGTCGTGTATATACAGATATTTCTTTTAGTAAATTTGTGTGCATAAATATGAGTAAGGAAAGGAAAGTTTAAGAGAGTTTTAAATATTGATTCACCCTCCCCCCTCTCAATATTTTTCCCAACAATTGGTATCAGAGCAGGTCCTCCAAAAGAAGCTTGATCGCTTGAAGGAGATCCATCAAGATGATGGGAAAGAAGCAAATTTCTCAGAGAAGGGATTCAAAAAACTATGACAATGATATATTAAATAAAATGAAAATTACAAATGTCAGATAATATTCAAGTTTGGGAGCACCTCATTTTCTATTGATCAAGAATGAAGAAGACAATAACAAATAATTATTAGGTATGGGATTTTGTTCTAACTATTGTCCATTTCCTTATCTATGCAATAATGATCGTGATGATGACACTGAAACAACTAAAATTTCACTCATGGGTAAAAGTGAAAGTAAGCACTCTAAAGAGAAAATGGATTAAAAAATGATGCCTCTACAAGCAGAAGATCAATGCAAGTCAGAAACAATAGACAATGCTAATGTGCATATGCTAAGAAAATATAATTATAAAAAATGGAAAGAAAAGATGAAGTCTAATGTAATGAATCTTTATGTTTGGTATCTAGTATGCAATGTCTACACCAAGATTCTTCCATCAAATGAGGAAGTGAAAAAGAACAGTAAATCTTTGAGCGACATATTTTATAGCATATATGATTCAACATTAAATAAGGTTATGCATTATACAATTGCAAAGCAAGTGTGGGATAAGTTATAAGCAATCCATGAAGAAATCCCAAAGAAAGATTCCTCATTAGGGGAACTACTAGGTAATCATATCCCTAACAATGTGTAAAAAAATGAAACAACCTTTGTTATATCAGATGGATTTGTTGATTCAGAAGAAGACAGATTAGAAGAAGGTTTTGATCTTATAACAAAACTTGATCTTGCATTGAAAAAGATTGTTAATATTAAAGATAAGTTGCAGGCATATGATAAAAAGGATCATATTAAATTTGTAATGTTGATATGGAATCGAAGCAATATTGTGAAGGTCTTGAATCTGAGATTGTCTCTCTAATAGAAGATCTTGAAAAATCAGATAAGTGAAATGAAGAACTACTACAAGAATTTGAAGAACAAGAAAATGGGCTGAAATAAGAGATTCTCAAATTAAAGGAGCAAGTAGAAGAAGGAAGAAGGGTTGAAGAAGGTATGAAGAAGTAGTATCTAGAAAAGGAAAAACAATATCAAAGAATGGAGGTTGAGGTAAACATTCTAAAAGGTAAATTAGAAGAAAAAGATATACATTTGAGATTTCAATATAGTACTAATATTTTGGATAATATTATTAGTAGTCAAAGGTGTCCTGCCATCAAATCTGTTCTTGGTTTTCCTAAAACTGTTGAAGGAGAATCGATTTCACAAGTTGAGGAAATAAATTTAAAGGGTAACAATGCAAAACCTGAGATGCTCAACAAAGAGATAAGAAGTCAACCTGATCAAAAACCAAGGAAAGTGAATCTTCAAAGAAAATCATTTACTCCTAACTATAGAAATGTTAATCAATTCTCCTCAGATTAATAATGTTGAATGTTTTATATGTCATAATTATGGATACATTGTAGCTAATTTCAAAAGTAGTCTATTTCAATCACAAGAAAATATGCTTCACAGAAAGATCATCAGCTTCCAAGTACTCAGTCTTCTTTAAGGGATATTGTTTTCCTTGCATAATATTTGGCCACAAAGCTATTGATTGCAATAGAAGTAATATGAAATAGAAATATCACGATTCCTCTACTCATATAAGATGTTATGCTTGTAATAAGTTTGGGCATGTAGCAAAAAAATGCAGGAACAAATCTATGGATCGCCTCAGACAACATGACAAGAAACCAAATAAGAATAGTGATGTTAGAAAACCTAAAAATGATGGATCCACCAACATTTGTTATAATAAGTAGAAATAAGAAGAATAGATAAGGATTGGTCTTGTTCTCTACTCATTTGAAGAAGAACACGAATTGTACATAGATAGTGGATTCTATCACCACATGACTAGATATAATAGTAAGATGGAGTCTCTCAAGAAAAACCAATATGGTAAGGTTATTCTTGGAAATAATGCTCCAACAAAATTTCTGGGAAAGGGTAGAGCCAAGATTAATAAACAAAGAGGAGCAGTTGATACTTTATTAGTTCAAGGGCTCAAGAAGAATATTCTAAGTGTAGGTGAAATGGTAGATAAAGGAAATATAATTTTGTTTACATCAACCAAGTGCAAGGTTATGGATGAAGAAATTGGAAAAGTCATAGCAAGAGGATATAAAAACCCAAACAAATTATATGTGCTTGAAGAACTGAATTCTAACAGTTATGAGGAGGATTCAAACTCAGAGTAAAAGAAGATGGTGCCCATTACAATCCATTATTCTTAAAATAATACTTCTAACAATGATTGCAAAAGTGATGAGAGGTACATGACCTCATAAGAGCAGAAGATGACTATTACATCCTCCGGATCAGTGATGTGTAATCTAAGGGGGAGTAATACATATGTTTTCTTGATGATGATTCCCATGGTTCTTTTTTATATTCATGTTGTTTACATTACTAACAGTGCATATGATGTAGTAACAATGAACATGTATAAATAGAGTAGGTTGACGGGGAGCTGAAGTTATGAAGTTTCAGTATTTAACTTTCTCTACATGGATCCTATGAAGACAAGTCACGTATATATGTGAGTTAGGATATGAAAAGTCACATATGTTTTGATATGATGAAGAAACAATGGGACAAACTCAAGAAAAGGCTCTAATATGATTTGGACAATTAATATTTGGCTTTCTTGTTTTGATTATTGATGGTTACAGTTTGTTGATGCTATTTAGAAGTGGTTTTTGCTTTTATAAGTTGTTGATTCCTTGATGGATAACCAATTAATGAAGATACTTTGATGTCCTTATTGATACATGAGATGATATGATTAGATTTGATAGTGAACAGTTGGCACAAGTTCAGGGGAAACATTTTCTATGCTTCTACTAATGCATTTTTGGAATTATGTTTGGTTTAGAATTCCTTGGTAAATAATGATGCTTATCAATGGTGATGTTGATTATGCCGCTGAAGTTCTTGAATGATGATGCATGATTTTTTAATTATGGTTGATGCTTATCAAATGTGGGATTATAGAAAACTCTCTAGTGAAGTTACAAGTATGATATTTTGGGGATTGCTGTGGAAAGAATATGTAGACCTTGCTATGATTATTTGATGATGATGTTGTTGTCATGGATCATTCCTATGGTGCTTAAATGATCTACATGTACATGATATGATGAAAGTGGTTTTGTGAATATATGGTTATTGATATCTTACTACTATATTTGCTGGACGATACTTGGAGACATGGCATATGCTTGGTTGATGCATGAAAATATGTGTTCCTTTGATGAACATTGATTGAGGCTATTACTACAAAGGGAAAGAGAAAGTTGACCTTGATAAGGTTAAGTGGATGAATTGATAGCTGATCTCTATGGAAAAATCTTATGATGTCGATGTTGCATACTTGGTCATAGGTTGATGATATTGAAAATATGCATGTTATTTCTCATGTTGCTGCTGATAGATACTTATGGTGCATATCCTATTCAATATATGATGGTTGTTGATGACTATCATGGTATTGATACCTCACTGTAGAGGTCTTTTTTTTTTGGTTATAAATTCATATATGTCACTTAATGTAAAGCTCATGTAAAGACCTATGATGTAGACATTCTAAAATTTATTCATGTATGGATTATTGTGGTCAAAGTCATGTAACCCCACCCCATATTTTTGGGCTTGTGATGTAATGTTGAGTCAAATATGAAATCCCATTGTGTTGGGTGATCAATGTAAGCATGAGTCACTGGTGATATGAAAGGCCATGTCTAGTTAAGTAATAGAGTCCTGTACTTCTTTCTATATCTTCAAAAAAGTCAACATGTGCTTAGGAGGAGCATGGTCAGTACTCATAATTCGTTCTTAGCAGATCAGATCTACAACAATCATGTCAACAAAGGGAGAGAATATTTCATTTAGCATTGATCAACCCTTTTCCCTTGATGTCAAAGGGGTAGAGTAACTTGGTGTTTGAAAATCCTGGTGCTTAGCTTTATGTGTTTTACAAGTATTTACATTTTTTGGTGACCAAACACTAAAGTGGTTGCCATGAAGTCCAAAGGGGGATATTGTTGGCATTATGACTAATGTGTTGTCTTTGATGGAAAACTACTTAATGATTTGTATTTTGATGGAAACCTACTTGATGAAGATGTCAAAAAGATGTGTCTACATATTACAAAGAGTTTGTATAAAGGAATAATAGTTCAGAGACATAGGAATGCTGAAGATGAAGTATGAAGAAGTATATGTGGATTTTGTCAAGCAAAGCCACATACACATGCAGGTATGAAGAAGAAAAGGCACATATAGTTTCTTCACCATGGTATTGACCCATAATATTGAGCCCAACAATAGGTATTTGATGCCGTCAAAGAATACCATCGAAATTAATATGGTTTTAATCTATGGTATTGACTAACGGCTAAGCCATATAAGGAGATGAAGATCAAAGTACTTTCATGTGTGCAAGTGAAAAATGTTTTATGAATAGTTAGATTTGAAGCAAGTGTGCATGTAATGGGCTATTAATGAATTGCTTAATATGAAACTAAGTATGCACCTGGGAATTTGCTGATGGATTAGATCCAATAGATAGGAAATGCCTATATTGATAATGGATTGATTTGATTTATAATATTTATGTTTGACCATGTTTTATTATGTATTCCGAGAGATGGGTTTGTTCTGAAGGTCTGATGTGCAATAAAGCTATAAGTCAATAGTTGCATATTTGTATGTGGGTTTGATAACCTAAAAGGCACGTACATACGTGGGTTTAATGGTTGTAAGTCACATATCGACTCTGCACTTTGGACAGATCTATACGCGGGTTTGATTTTTGAAAAGTACATATACACGCAGAAGTGTTTTATGGAAATTGTGTATATAAGCTAGGGTTTTGCTGAATAAGATGTTTTGTCAGTCTAATTAGTCTTGTTGTGTTTCTGATGTCTTTCAATGAAGTCTTACTTGACGACTCAGGTTTAATAGTGATGATTGAAGTTGAATTGATTGATTGAAGAGTGATGATGCTGCTAGCTATATGTGATTAAATATCTATGATGGTTATGCTATTATTTTAGAGTGATTCAGTGGTCCAGGATGTAACCAAGCATTTGTTTCAGAATGATAGTGATTTGTTTTCAAGATTCAATTTTTTAAGGTCTATACATGGGTATGCATTAAGGAATTCACATATACATGCAGATTTTCTAAAGTAAAGTAGCATATATATTTTAACATTTTATTGATCAAGGATTTCAGTTGGTTCAGTGAGTTGATGCAGCGTTTGGGTTCAGTATTGGTATTTTGGTTACAACGATCTACCTACTTTGATTGTTTGAGTCAAATAAGTTGATTGATTGGGTCTTAGTGGGTTAATTGATTGGTTGATTTAGTTGGTTCAATGATGTTGGGTAGGGAATGCCCCCACAATATGTTTTGGGGCTCAAAGCCCAAGTTTTGGTCAAAGGTATTGTAAGACTCCGTGAATTGTGGGCATGGAGTGTGAAGTATAGGTTAACTCATAGAGCTGTCCACCCTAAAGTATTGTAATGTAATGTAAAGTCATGTCGCCCTACCCATGTTTCGTGGACCATGGGATTCTATAACTAGAGCGAGGCTATAAGTTGTAAAGGGAGCGAAGAATAAGGGAGAATATGAATGGTTCAAGCCTATAGTAAGAGTCTAAGTGTATTGGGTCATAGTAGTAGGAAGAGGCTCTATAACTAAGTGCAAAAAGGCCTAGTAGAGTTCGCAGCTGAGTGCGTAGGGCAGTGTCGAGTTTGTAATCTTGATGGAGAATAATAAAGAGAAGTTGATTCCTATTTTTTTGTATCTTCTTGTCCATTGCCTTCATTACATTTATACTATTTAATTTATCATGCGCATTGATATGACTGTTGAATATGCTGTAATAATCATTAGTCTTACACAAATAAGTTAAGTAATCAAGTAATAATAGATTAAATAGCAAGGAACTTAGGTATTATGCAGGTTTCTCCTTGAGTAGGGCTGCACAGAAGAAACATCATAGGTTGTGAAGGAATAACAAGTGCGTGTAGCGACATATGCATAGGGTTAAATTGCAGACCTCTAGAAGCTCATTAGACATCCCCAGGGTGCGGAAACTTGGTTCTAGCACCCTCCCATACTACTTCAGGTTAGACCTCAGTCCACGCTCTACGGGCTATTGCTAGAAGGACCAGTAGTACTGGGATTTGCTTGGCTAAATCACCTCTGAACCTGGGTCAGGCCCATACAAGCTAGATTGCACTGAACCTGAAGAAGTGCACATTCCTCGTTCCCTTTGGGAATCTGCTAAGACATGTGGTATGTAAACAAGGACTGATGGTGGACCCTATGAAGATTTCCATTATCCTAAACCTAGAAGCACCACGAAATGTTAAACAACTGTGCGCTACGTTGGGACACACTGGATACTATAGGAAGTTCATCAAAAGTTTTTCCCAAATAACCGTGCTAATGGAAAAGCTATTAAAAAATGATGTTACATATTGCTGGAATGATGATTACATGAAGAGTTTGGATGTCTTGAAGGGGAAATTGGCCTTCGCTCCAATCTTCGTCTTCCCAAAATGGGATTTGGAATTTCATGTACATGTTGATGCATCATGTAGCGCATTGGGAGCTGTACTCACACAGGAGGGCATGGAGGGTGTGGATCACCTGATCGCATTTGCAAGTTGAAGATTGTCAAATGCAAAAAAGAACTACTCTAACAACGAGCGCGAGGGGTTGGCAATGGTGTACGCACTCCAAAAATACCGAGACTACTTACTCAGGGGACATTTCAAGATGTATACCGACCATTCCACATTGAAATACCTAGTAACTAAGCCTATGTTGGGGGGCGCATATGCAGATGGCTCTTACTATTTCAAGAATATGATTTGGAGGTCATAATCAAGTTGGGACACCTAAATGCAGGGCCAGATCACTTGTCACGAATTGAGATGGATGAGCAATCCATGAAACTGGAGGAGGGACTATCTGATGCACAGCTCTTTGTAGTACGGGTCGTGGACAGACACTTCAAAGATATAATCCATTTTCTAATAACAGGGACTGCACTGAAGAAATACTCAATTCAACAGAAGAAGGAATTAGTGGTGCACGTGACGGACTTTTCTGTCATCGCAGGGTACCTCTACAAGATGGGAAAAAATGAGATATTGTGAAGATACATAGCTGAATTTAAACGAGGTTAGATCATCATGGAAGCACATGTGGGTGCTATAGGAGGACACTATGCAGGACGTGCGACTGCATAGAAGATTTTTCATGTAGGGTTATGGTGGCTGACCCTGCACGAGGATTCGAAAGCGCACTGTAAGTCCTGCAATATATGTCAAAGGACTGGAAAACCATCACGAAGGGACAAGATGCCACTAAACCCACTTTGTGGGACCGATCAGACTTCAGGGAAAGACAGGTGCGCACTACATTATCAACGCGATAGAGTACCTGACATGGTGGGTGGAAGTGCAGCCGGTCAAGAACTACACGACCACTACAACTACGAATTTTTTGTTCGAAAATGTGTTGACATGATTTGGCTATCCGAAAATCTTAATGAGTAATCATAGAACACATTTCCTAAATGAAACCATCAGCGGGTTCATAGAAGTGTTCCATGTGTATCATCAGAAAAATACACCATACTTCCCACAAGCTAATGGGATAGTAGAGGCATTCAACAAAATACTAGAGACTGTGCTAACCAAAGTATGTAATGCAGAGTGAAATGACTGGGACCTGCGTGTACCTATCGTCTTATGGGTGTACAAGACAACATGCAAGAAATTGATGGGATAGACACCTTTCCGATTAGTCTATGGCATGGCAGCTATCATGCCGATGGAGTACATCGTACCTAGTCTACGAATAGTAGCACTCACAGGCATGATGGACCACGAAGCTCTGGAAGAAAGGCTCACGCAATTACAAGAACTTGAGGAAGAATGGTTTCTCGCTGGATTTCATCAGCAGGTACAAAAGTAGTGTGAAAAGGCCTACCATGACTACCATATTAAGTTTCACACCTTCAAGGTAAATGGCTTAGTGCTAATCTATGACATTAAGTTTGAAAAATTTCCAGGAAAATTCAAGATGCACTGGTTGGGACCATATGTGGTAAAGGAGGTCATAGAAGGAGGCGCAGTCTAGCTCATCAAACTAAATGGAGAACCCTTCCCAGGCAAAGTAAACAACAGTTGCTTGAAACCCTTCATGGGTGGGTCGACTCTCTGACTAACCAGCTGAAGCACAGTCTTCATGACTTAAGGAGCGGGACAAGGGTGCAGGACTGTAAACACATGCACTAGACACTGGTACCAAGGTAAGGACATGATTCAGACGTGGATGATTCAGAAGCAAGAATGCAGCAGGTCTAGCAAATCGTAGAACAATGTGCCATGGACCTCCGAGCAGTACGGGAATAATTGGAGGGGCTTTGTCCCAAGATTGCCACACTAATAGAGTGACTCGGGACGAGTCACGATGATTGTGTTGGGGGCTTGTTGGGCAGGGAATCACCCCATATCATGTTTTGGGGCTCAAAGCCCAAGTTTTGGTCAAAGGTATTGTAAGACTTCGTGAATTGTAGGCGCAGAGCGTGAAGTATAGGTTAAGTCATATGGTTGTCCACCATAAAGTATTGCAATGTAATGTAAAGTCATGTCAGCTTACCCATGGTCTGTGTACCATGTGATTGTATAAATAGAGCGAGGCTCTAAGTTGTTAAGGGAGCAAAGCATAAGGGAGAATACGAATGGTTCAAGCCTAGAGTAAGAGTCTAAGTGTATTGGGTCGTAGTAGGAGGAAGAGGCTCTGCAGCTGAGTGCGTGGACCCCTGCAACTAAGTGTGCAGGGTGGTGTCGAGTCTATAATCTTGATCAGAGAATAATAAAGCGAAGTTGATTCTTATTTCTATGTATCTGCTTGTGCATTTCCTTCTTTACATTTATATTGTTTTATTTACCGCGCGCATTGATAAGATTGTTGGATATGATGTAGTAATCATTATTCTTACACAAATAAGTTAAGTAATCGCGTAATAATAGATTAAACAACAAGGAACTTAGGTATTGTATAGGTTGTGCCCCCAGTAGGGTTGTGTGGAAGCAACATCACAGGTTGCAAAGGAATAACAAGTGCGCATAGTGATGTACATGTAGGGTCAAACGCGGACCTCCAGAAGCTCATCGGACATCCCCAGGGTGCAGAAACCTAGTTCTAGCACCCTCCCATACTACTTCGGGTGAGACCTCAGTCTGCGCTCCGCGGGCTGTTGCCGAAAGGGCCATTAGTACTGTTGGGCCTCAAAATCATCCCTATTTTCACTCCATTATTCACTTATATCTTCACATTTTACCTTCATATCACCTCCATTCCACCTCCATATCATTATGTTTACCTCATAACTATGCTTTTCCAAAGTTTATTAATTCTTAACATTTTTAAGTGAATTTATGGCTAAAACTTAGAAATAATATGCTTACACTTATACCTAACAATTAGAATGAGTTTGTTGACATGTGTAGGTACAAAGGAAGGTTCCAAGGCATCCTTATGTGGCACTCTATGCTCAAATTCGAATTTGAGAAGATCATGAAGCTCATGGAGAAGATCATGGACCTCATGGAGGAGATCATGGAGGATAGGGTTAGGTGTCACCATTGGTTGAGAAATATGTGGGTCAAAGGAGAGAATAGTGGGTTTGCATTTATGAGGTTGTTATCATAGTTCTTGTATAAATATGAGTACCTCCTCCATTCCAAAGGGAGGACTCTTAGAGCATTGTATCCAATTGATGATGGAATAAAGCTTCATTTGACATATATTTTCATTATGTAGTTTTAGAAATAGTTTTCCATTATGTAGTTTTAGAGAGAAGTTATCTTAATGTAGTATATGGAATGGCTTGTCACTTTGTTTTCAAGGAGAATTGAGCTCACTCTAGAAGGAGCAAAGGAGCATGTTGTTTCATATTAGATCTTATTTTATTTAATTGCTTAGATGTTTGATGTTTGAGGATTTGATTGATGAATGAGTTTCAAGTTAGAATCTTATCAGTCAATGAGAGGATAACCAAGAGTCCAAGTTAGGCTCTCTCTTTACCTGATTTGTATGATAATTAGAATTCATTTTTTTGCTTTTATGTTTCAAGTTATTTCATTTAGTTTATGCTTATGGGTGAATTTTAGTTTAGTCTAGATTAGTACAAGAGAGGGCAATCAAGAGACTAAGTTAGTCTTTCTCTCTTTGAATCTAAACAACAACTAAAGTTCATTCCCTTGTTTGCATTTCAAGTTTCTTGTTTTATGGTTTCTCTATGATACTGTAGGGAAGGACAACCAGGATCTCCTTAGTTAGGAACCTCTTCCCTTGCATATTATATTGAATCGTAGGTAATTTAATTAGACATAGAATTAGTCGCCTACTCTTGCACATATAGTGCTGGCATCATCAAAAGCTTACAAGTTTCCCTGGTCGATATTTAATGCAGCAATTTAAGCACAATAATTGCCCAACATTTTAGTGCCGTTGCCGGGGATGGTGCTAAGGGATTAGGCATTAGGAAATTAATTCAGTATTTATTTTTCTTTAGCCAAATAATTTGTGAGACCTGGTGACAGCAGGATCTTCACAAAAGAAGTTTAATTTTGAGTTTTCTGATGTTTTAATGTTTAGTTAGTTTTAAATTTTGTTGTTTCAAAACCACCCCCCCTGCATAAATAAACACAAATCAATCGATAAGTATGCTCTCTTCCTGCGCTTCGTGCGATCAGGAAGATCAGAAAATCCATTGATTTGGCTTAAATAAAAAAAAAAACTCTTGCTGGAGAGCTAATTTGCAAAACGACAATAACGAATTTTGTGAATAATAAAAAAAAAACATCTTTAAAGTTTTAGATGAAATTTAGTTTTTTTTTTTTTATTTTGATTTAAAAAAAATAAAAAAAAAATTAACCCATTGTTTTTATCTTTTGTTTTTTTAGATATTTAAAAAAAAAAAAATTTAGATTAAAATAAAACAATTAATAATATATAGTATAATATATATATATATATATATAATATTATTATATAATATATAATATATATATATATATTATATATATATATATATTATTAAAAAAAAATATAATAACATTTTTTTTTTGTTTTTTTATATAAAAAAAAACATAAAAAAAAACACTAACCAATTTGTTTTTTTTGTTTTGTTTTTTAGATATTGTAAAAAAACACTAACCATTTTTTTTGTTTTTTTAGATATTTAAAAAAAATGCAAAACATTAAATAAAGAAAAACAACATTAAACACACAAACAAAATAATTAAATTCCAAAAAAAAAAAAAAAACAACTCAACTGCATTTACAATCTTGACTGCATTTTCGAATTTAGGGTTTGTAAAAAACACTTGTACTCTGCAACGCCCTACAACTATGAAGCAGGATTGGTAGTTCTCATGGCGGCGCCATCACGCTCCGTCGACATCTCCAGAAAGCAGCCTTAATAATATAATGGGAAGTGTCTTTGGTCGACGTTAGGTGGATGCCGAGACTGAGAAGAATCTTCGTGAGATGGTGAATAAGGGATTCGAGCTTCTTGGAGTATTCAACTGGGCTGATCATCTCCCATGGCTACAAGTACTCGATCCACTCAAAACCCACAGCCGCTGCGCTCAGCTTGTTCGGCGTGTTACATCGTTTGTCAAGAACATCATCTACGAGCATCGACAGAGGGACGACACGGCCGAGCTAACTTTGTTGGAAATTTCAGTTTTCTGAAATCTATGATCTACTAAATGCAAGGTCTTGCCTTTTTTTTCTTTTCCTCTAAGTTCGAATTAGACAGGTCAGGGTCATAAGCATTACCTTTCTCATATCCAATTTTCAATCTGTCTGTAATTGAAAACGAACTCGAATGTAACTATCGCCTTAAATGCCTCAAAAGCATGATCTCGGCCACGTGTCTCATGATTGAGTGCGCCAGCTAAATCCCGGCGATGATTATCCTCCCTGGCACATCTCCCAATTATAACCGAGATCCTGGAGAGATCATCAATGTCACGGATTTTTCTCGGATGCGATGCTGATCAGCCCAACAAACCATCTGATTCTCGCCGAGTTCCTGGAGATCGCGAGCGGTGGGAGATTGCCCTCTATATCTGGGTTGACAAGGAATATATCTCCATCATTCCTGCCGGCGGTTACGATTGTGAAACATTTTGCCTACAAGACTAGTTGCAATCGCAGCAAGAATCGGTCGATCTGGAAGAGTTTCTGGAAGAACAACAATGGTCGGCGGCATTCCAGGACGACATTTCGATCCCCTTCGACGATTTCAAAAATGATTATGCACCAGCTTTTGTTGATGAAATAATCCGCAGATCTCCACTAGCGGATCTACAACAGCAAATATTGCCATTAAGCTTAAAAATCTTCCTAGATCTGGCGGAGATCTCGCCTGTCATGGCAATGGGAAGGATTTGTTTGGTTGTTTTGTTGGCATTGGCACTGTGTTTGAATGTTTCGCTGGCGTCAAAGAAGATGAAGGTCTGAGACAAGGGATGGAAATGCAAGGGGACTTATTGCTGCAACCAGACTATATCGGAAATTTTCACAGTGGACAATTTCGAAGAACTCTTCTCCAAGAGGAATACCCCGGTGCCTCATGCGGTGGGTTTCTGGGATTACTATTCCTTCATCAACGAGGCTGCACAGTTCGAGGGCATAGGATTTGGTACTACTGGAGGACAGCTGATGCAGCAGAAGGAGCTTGCAGCATTCCTTGGCAATGTTAAAGCTGAAACTTCATGTGGTTACTGGTGGTCCAACTGCTTGGGGTTTGTGCTACAAAGAAGAAATGAGTCCGGACCAGCTATACTGTGATCAAAATTTGCTATACCCTTCCGCTCCAGGAGCCAGTTACCATGGACGTGGTGCCCGCCTATTTACTGGAACTTTAACTACGGACCGATTGGTTTTCATGAATCGTTGTGTGATATGCTTGCTGGTTTTGCACTGTTGCATAATTTTTTTTTTGTGTTCATATGCCTGATATGTTGCATACCGTGGAATGGAAACGGCCTATGAGGCAAATAAACATAGAAAATGTTTATATACAGAAGCTAAGTGTACTGTTTATTTAAATGACTGTATATACATTGATTTGAGGCCGAGCCGAGCCATTTGAGAATGCCCAATAAATTGTTCACCAGAGAATCATGAATAAGAGTTAGGTTAAGTTCTCTGATGAGCACTATGACCACTATGTGCGAAAAATCCGTCCCGGTAGTAAAGCTTTGGTCGACGTTGTCATATGGCACGCCTGGTCGACCTTGCATATTTGGGTCTGATTCCTGCACTGCGTAGCATCAGCTTGAGCTTCACGAATATCATAGGTTTCTTTCATGACAGGCCGAGGGTGTGTTTGAAAAAACATGGCGTACATACAGATGAAGGTCGCGGCAGCCTGGATTCTGAGAAGATTTAAGGTTCGAGTAAAAAGTAAAAAAAAATCGATTGGTTGTGTGGACGATAGCGCTGCTACTCACCATGAAGCACGGCCTCAATCCACTCCTCACCATGAGTCCACTCCTCACCATGATACTCACTGTGAATTTGGTAAGGCGACCCAACCAAATTTAGATTTTTTTTTCTTATTAGGCTTTAATAAAAAATTGGTTGATTTTCAACTTTTAAAAAACTTAAATAACAAATCAACAAATTTATGTTTTTAAGTTGTTATTTAAACAAATCAAATAAATAAAGAAAATCAACATAAATAATAAATTAAAAACAATAAACCATTGTTTCTAATTTGTTATTTAAAAAACAAACA
>APFE031500740.1:143279-165272 GCA_000404065.3 Pinus taeda
AAAAAAATTTCACAAAACTCACACAGCTTTGCAAATAAAAAAATCGGATATTTGGAAACACATTTGGAAAATCAATTGGAGGATTCTACAAACGATAATTATTACTGATAACTTTAAGTTGGCATCACATCATTCTGTTGTATGCTTTACGATGCACTAATATGCAGGACACAACAGATCATTCAAATGACCATCTTTTCGCCAAACACATTTCAGAAGTTATCTGACAGGGAGTATTATTTTTCACGGTTGAATTTAAGAATGGATTGAAATTGATATCATGAATTGAGTCACTTGCAACACTTTGATTTTTCTTAAATCTGTTTTATTTGGTTAGAAATTTTTGCGTAAGAATCATGAAGGAAATGCGCAATTCTTCTTGAACAAACTTATGTTGTCGTTCTACCAAGTTTTTTTTACAGGTTACAGGATGACAAAGTGATCATTCCGGAGACTACATTGTGACATCCATTAGTCTTCCAAAGACTAAATTCATGACAAATTCTGACGACAAATCCATCTCGACAACCACTACCTTCCATCTCCCTTTCTAAAAAAGATTTTGAATTCACCAATTCTAAGCATGACATTTCCATATCCATTTTTCACAGCAAGAGTTCCTATGCATTTCCTTACATCCATTCCTTACAAGCATATTGTCATTTCCCATGTCATTACCATTCCCCTTCATTTCCGCCAATAAAACTCTGCTTGAGTCAAAGTCCTAGAGTCTATGTATCATTGAAAAAACACCTAGAGGCTTGCATGCCTTAACGACAAGTACTCTTGCCAATGAACAATGGGAGTACATTAATATCCCTTGTTCATTGGATCTTGTAGGTGACTCGACCACGACACATTTATTCGTACCTACCAAGATGTGTTAGGCATCCTGACTCCCATTGGATTCAATGGTGGGAGCTCTTGGGTTGGCTAGGGGCATTCATTAAAGGCCACTAAGTCAACAACTTCTTACTATGTTCGACATCGACACATTTAAGCACATAGTAATATTTGTGCCAACGGGCGTTGAAGACTTGAAGACCCGTACTTTCTAGCAGATGAAGCCAAATTCCATTCATTACTTTTCAGTTTGTCCTTTCCTTTTATTGACTTGAGGACAAGTCAATAAATAAGGCTGCAAGAGAAATGTAACTTCTATATTTTGTATACCTTCCAAGCCTTATACATTTTCAGCCGCATTTAGCAGCCGATTCCGAACATTTAGCAGAAGATCCAACAGCAGATTCAGCAGCAGATGCAGCAACAATAAAAGATTCACTATTCTTGATTTCATCCACCATTTTCCCAACCAAGTAAAGAAGACTACGAACAACAGTTTTTGCAGCCGCACGTGCACGACTCTCATCTATTTTTGGAAGGGTAAGTTAAGGTATGATATTTTCTGATTTTTAACCATTAAATTCCTTGAAAAGTTAGAATAATGAGTTTTGGAAAAACTTCACTTCCTTTCCCCTTCCTTTCCCCATTTCACATAATTTCCCAAATCATCCGTTTAAGGGGAAGGATACATCCACATTCATATATCACATTCATACAACATCCACATTCTAAACCCCACTTACCTCCAAAATATATTTACTATTACATGAGCATACAAATGGCTTTGTCAAAAATATTTAAAAGTAATTGGATGCCAACACAATCATGGTTGTTACACGAGAACCAGCCATGATGCATTCCAACACAAATACTCTGCAACAAAAATCACATTATCAATATGCAAAGATCATACATTGAATGCAACAAATAAAATATGGTTGAAACACAAGAACCAACCAAGTTGTAATTCATCAAAATAATGCTTTGCAAAAGTTATGTAAATGATATCATGCAGAGTTTAAGCCAAAGCTCAAAAAGTAATGTAATAATAGATTGCATGAGGACATGTAATACCATTGATTGCATGAGGACATGCAATATCTTGAGTTTGGGGGAGATGTTGGGCCTCAAAATCATCCCTATTTTCACTCCATTATTCACTTATATCTTCACATTTTACCTTCATATCACCTCCATTCCACCTCCATATCATTATGTTTACCTCATAACTATGCTTTTCCAAAGTTTATTAATTCTTAACATTTTTAAGTGAATTTATGGCTAAAACTTAGAAAATAATATGCTTAGACTTATACCTAACAATTAGAATGAGTTTGTTGACATGTGTAGGTAAAAAGGAAGCTTCCAAGGCATCCTTATGTGGCACTCTATGCTCAAATTCGAATTTGAGAAGATCATGAACCTCATGGAGAAGATCATGGATCTCATGGAGGAGATCATGGAGGATAGGGTTAGGTGTCACCATTGGTTGAGAAATATGTGGGTTAAAGGAGAGAATAGTGGGTTTGCATTTATGAGGTTGTTATCATAGTTCTTGTATAAATAGGAGTACCTCCTCCATTCCAAGGAGAGGACTCTTAGAGCATTGTATCCAATTTATGATGGAATAAAGCTTCATTTGACATATATTTTCATTATGTAGTTTTAGAAATAGTTTTCCATTATGTAGTTTTAGATATAAGTTATCTTAATGTAGTATATGGAATGGGCTTGTCACTTTGTTCCTAGGAGAATTGAGCTCACTCTAGAAGGAGCAAAGGAGCATGTTGTTTCATATTAGATCTTATTTTATTTAATTGCTTAGATGTTTGATGTTTGAGGATTTGATTGATGAATGAGTTTTCAATTAGAGTCTTATCAACATATGAGATGACAACAAGAGTCTAAGTTAGGCTCTCTCTCTCTCTCTATTTGATTTGTATGATAATTGGAATTCATCTTTTTGCTTTTATGTTTCAAGTTATTTCATTTAGTTTATGCTTATGGATGAATTTTAGTTTAGTCTAGATTAGTACAAGAGAGGACAATCAAGAGACTAAGTTAGTCTTTCTCTCTCTGAATCTAAACAACAATTAAAGTTCATCCTCTTGTTTGCATTTTAAGTTTCTAGTTTTATGATTTCTCTATGATACTGTAGGGAAGGACAACCAGGATCTCCTTAGTTAGGAGCCTCTTCCCTTGCATATTATATTGAATCGTAGGTAATTTAATTAGACATAGAATTAGTCGCCTACTCCTGCACATATAGTGCTGGCATCATCAAAAGCTTATGAGTTTCCCTGGTCGATATTTAATGCAGCAATTTAAGCATAATAAATTTCCCAACAAGTACCGAGATTTGCTTGGCTAAATCATCTTTGAACCTGGGTCAGGCCCATACAAGCCAACAAATGACTGAGTGATTTTTTTTAGTGATCACTTTTAGTTTTGATCTTTGGTATTGGGCTTAAATGATGGTAGTGGGTCCATTCTGAAAATTTGATGAAACATGGCCTACAAATTTGATGTTTTGGTTGAGGTGGATCCAATGTGAAAATTTATGAAACATGGTCCATAGAGGTGTTGAGGGTTGGAGCCTTCAGTGAGGAATTCTAAGCTTCCTTCTAGTGGTAGTTGGTAAATCAGATAAGGGGGTAGGATCTTCCTTCCAATGGGTGCTGGTAAACGAGATCAAGGGGTTAGAGCTCCTTTCCAGTGGGTGTTGGAGAACAAGAGAAGGTTGTAGACTTTTGCAGCTGGGTGCCTGCATGCTATTACGAGTCTGTCCCAGTACAATATTGTAAGATGTTTTCTTTATAATAAAATATAAAGACATAGATGACAACATCGGTGTTTTTTTCCCGCATTGGGTTTCCACCTAAAATCCCGGTGTTCATGTGTGTCACATATGTGTGATGGTTTATTTTTTTATTACTTCACATATTTAGTGATTAACTAATGCTTAATGAGGTTCTGATACACTTGTTCAAGTCAAAAATATGATGAATTAATTAAAAAGTAATTTAACTAGATATATGCTAGTTTTCTGCATAACAGGCGTGTATATACACATATTTCTTTTAGTAAATTCACGTACAAAAATAGGAGTAAGAAAATACAAGTGTAAGAGAGTTTTAAATATTGATTCAATCCCCCCCCCTTTTCGTATTTTTCCCAACAAGTTCCTCCATTAAGAGAATATGATTTTCATGATTATACGAATAAGGTTCTTTTTCATTGATTCAACCAAATCATTTCCTGCGGATAATAATTTGTTGCATGTTCCAATATAGTTCCATTTTATAATGAGAATTAATAAAGTTTTAATAATGAAAAATATGTCACACTATCAAATACAAGTGATGTAGGAATGCCAAACCTGGTTATATTATCTTGTTGCAGAATGTCGATGACTTCCTAGTCATTTACTTGTTTGAGGGGAAATATTTCTGACCACCATGTAAAGTAGTCTATTTCTATGAGAATATATCAGTGTTTCTTTGACGAATGAGGAAAAATGTCTCCAATAACATCAAGGCTCCACTGTTGAAAATATTCTTCAACTGCTATCGGTAGTAGTGGAGTAGTTGGCCTCTAATCACGATCGACACATCTTTGACATGCTTGGCACTTGTGGACATAAGCACGAGAATCCATAAATAGTGTGGGCTAATAATAACCATCCCTCATAACCTTATGTGTTGTAATGTTGCCCACATAGTGACCTCCTTCTAGTCCATCATGTAAATATTTTAGGAACTTCTTTGTATCTTGTGGCTCGAGGCACCTCAGCAGGACATCATTGTGGTGCTTCTAAAAAAGAAATCCATGCACTAATTGATATGATAAAGATATTAAACAAATTTCCCTTTTATACTTGTTCAATATGTTTAAGGGCAAGGTTCCATGCACCAGAAATTTCCATAGATCTGCATACCAAGACACTATAGACATTGACTAAGGAACATATTCAATGTTATTCATTTCGATCTCCTACTCCCACCCTGAAATATCTTGTTCAAAAGCATCTCTTGCTTCGATTACTAGATTACATAGGCCATGAACTTTTATGGTATGAACTGGTTTAAACTCCAGGTCATATTCTTGAAGATAATTCATCCAGTTAGGCCTCTTCTCACCTAGGTCTTGTTGCAAAAAAAAATTTCTTACTGCTGGATTAGGTACAAATATGGTTGTGTGAGATTTCAATATGTAGGGCTTGAAATACTTAACTACCTTGTATAATTCATATGCTTTTTTATCGATGGCATGATAATTCAACTTGAGCTCTTGTAGACTAGCACTCATAATAAAAATAGGTTGTTCATTTACTTCATTATGTTTCTGAGTCAACACGGTCGGAATTTACAAATATGAATAAAATGTATAAAGAAGGAAATATTTGCCATAATTTGGACTAAAAATCATGTGTGCATTGGTGATGGACTGTTTAATTTGAGAAAAAAACATCTTTTTCCAGTTTATCCCATTTATATATTGCATATTTCTTGATCATCTCCTATATGGGCTTGACAATTTGAGCATAATTAGAGATGAATTTCCTCAGGAAATTGAATTTCCCTAATAAAGGTTGCATGACTTTCTTATTCACTAGGAACCTTATCTCTCTGATAGATTTGAACCTTTTAGGATCAAACTTGATTCCACTCTTTGCTATGATGTGCCCCATTAGAATTCCTTCGGGCACACGAAAGACACTCTTCTTTGGATTAAAGGAAATCCCATACTTTCAACATTGCTTGAATATTTGTTTCAGATGATGTATGTGGTTTGATCTCTTCTTGGAGAACACGGTATCATCATCCAAATAAAAAACAACACTCTGAATTATCAGGCCATGAAAGGCGCTATCCATTTCTCTCTGTAAAATTGCACCTATGTTTATAAGTCCAAATGGGATTCTCTTAAAAGTGAATGTTCCCCATTTGGTTCGGAAGGTTACTTTCAATCAGTTGTGTTCTACTACCAGCACTTGATTATAACTTGAAAACCCATCTAGTAGCAAATTTTTTTTAGACCCAGATACTATATGGAGTATCTGCTCCATGAATGGAATTGGATAGCTATATTTATCATAAGCTTGATTAAGGTTGTGAAAATCTACACATAATATTATTTCTCCATACTTCTTTATGACTTTGACCAAATTGGAAACCCATTTATATTGTCTAAATTTAATGATGATCTGAGCATCCAACAAATTTCTCAATTCCTTTTGTATGAGGCGTTCCAGTGTTGGATGAACTTTCCGTAGTTTCTGTTGGAACAATTTCACCCTTCCTTTTATAGGGATGACATGGTAGATAATACTGGTGTCTTAAGTCTTTAAATCATCACAAGTACATGTGAACACATCATGATAACTTTTTAATAAACGAATAAATTCCTACCTCTCTTATGGGGAATAACAAGTACCGAGGTTCACATACTTTAAATCTTCGGGAGTTCCCAAATTGACTTGTTTAGATGCTAACTTTGAAATTTGAGTCTTAGTATTGGTTAACCCTCTAAATCCATTTTGTAGGTCATACAATTTCTCTAGGGACACCACGCCTCTAGGCATAGTGTCTCCATTCATTGCATTAGACGCCTCCTATAGAGGCCCCTCATGCTCACCATCTTCTATGGCATCATCTTTGAATACATCAGCATTAGACATAAAGTGTAGTATCTGTTGGTCATCATTAAAAACATGTAACTTAGTGACATTGTCTAGAACATATGGATTATGTACAATTTCAATAGAAAAACCATTTTTCAATGACGACATCTTGGCAGCTACATTTTCTAATGCATATGCTACGCATTTTTAACTCTAGGAACAAAAACAATATTGAAAGATTTGAAATCATTGATCAAATGCCATACCTCCTACTGGTAGTTTTTAAGATGCGATGAAACACAATGTATAGTATCTCGTAACTGATGAGGGAGCACCTCTGAATCACTAATTACCTTTATAATTCCTACCTTTAGGTCAATAACTTTCTTTAATTTGAGTATGAGCGCTTCATATTCAATAATTTTATTGGTCCACTCGAACTCCATAGGACATGAGAGGATATGCTTCTTATTTCATGAGTATGTAAGAATAAAAATTTCTCCTAAACCATCCTATTCCTTTGAACCATAAAAATGTAAAGTCAAAACATCATGAGCTACCAAGATACTTCCTATACTTTTATTACTATTATTACTATTATAATGTACATCTATATTAGATATTTCATTTGCACCAGATAGAGAACATGGAAGGAGTTTTAGTTGTGTATCTGGTGGAATGGGTGATGGTTGCACCTAATAGCACCCAAGTTTAGTTTAAAGAAAGTAATTCCCAAAAATCAAATTAGAAAAAAGAAAGAGGCTCGTTGTGGCTCTAGGGTGGTGTCATGGTATGTTTTTGTATGGCTCATTGTCTACTCAAATTTGATTATCCCTACCCTTATATGGAAGCAACAAATGTGACCAGTCTATTGCAAAATATCTCTGTAATTTACTAGACCGGACTCTATTAAGTTGTACACCATAGGCTTCTGGTATGTCCACAATTAAAATATTTATACATTGGTGAACTTGAGCATATTTTAATAATTTGATAAGAACATTCTTAAGCTCACCAATAGTCTGGAAAAGATACCTTTCCAATTGAACAATATGTGCATCAATTTTCTCCCATTTCACATTTATTGTCTTAGCTACAGATAATGGCATGGCATTCACAGATGCACCAGAGTCTGCTAAATAGTTATTGACATTATAGTAAAAAAATTCAAACGTTAACAATAATGGTGGCTAGAGCATGTGAACTTCTAGCGTTAAATAATTTACTACATTTTCAAGAGGATCATGAGAGTTACACAACACCTTTTGAGGGAAGGAAGCTTTACCACTTGTTGAAGGTTGTGAAAAGGTTTGGGAATGAGTTCATGCTAGCCTGCAATCTTTGCGAGCTCGTAGATGGAAATGTTGGATCACATTTTCTTCATATCTTCCACAATATTATAATCAATTATTTCACCAATAGAAAGAAATTTTGAAGTGTCTACGTGAGTGGATTTGTTTGAAACTTTTGGAATACTAGGTTTACTCGTTTTACAAGAGGATGCATTCCTAGACTTGGTTGTGTCTACGGACCTACTATGTGCATTCTAAGCAAGATTAACTGGTGGTGAAATTCTTCTTAGCAAATTATATTTTACCTTTTGTCTTGTCAATTCCTATTCATAGATGGGCCCTTTACTCCTTAGACTATATCAACCATTTTTCTTCTGAGGAGGGGTCTCATTTTGTGGTGGCTCTTCAACATTCTTCTTATCAATGTTGTAAATATAATGATATCCATTCTCTGCATGTACAACACTTTTTATTTCCTCAGTCGATGCAAGTTCGTATGATTCTTCTACCAGTTATGTATACTCATCTGCTAGTAGAGTATCTATCATGTGTGTAGCCAGGTAATTCATGTTGTGAATCCATTGAGGACATGTTTTTTCTGATTAATATTCCTGATGGAAATAACAATAATTATCCATGTCAATTATTTTTATGTTCATCACAACATTCAAAATTTATGCGGACTTGACGGGATGATTGCTGCTATTATTATTATTCCAAAGGGAAGGACTTGGGAGGACTATTGCTGGTGGAACTCTCACTTGACGTTTTTTTTAGTTCAAAAATTTCATTGGTGACAGTCATCACCATCCTGGTCAATATTTCGATATAAAACGATTCCTTCTCTTTAACCTTACTAGAAGAAGGTTGTGACTCCTTACTGGTTTATTTGGAGTCTTTTGATTCTTCATCATTTGTAATGACCCCAATTGCATGCAAGTCCTTCTCAACGATGACTACTTCTCCAAAGTTTAGTGCCAACATTTCCTGTATAGCTCTCTTTATGAAGTGGGAAATATTGGTACACAAGGTAGCTATGTAGTAATCGATAATAACCGAGTCATGTGGTTGCATGTCTGGGGAAAAATTATTCAATCTGTTATTGAATCTCTGATTAAAATATTTCACTTGATCCTTTTCCCCCATTTTCATGCTTCCGAGCTCTTTGAATAGCATGGCTAGAGTTTTGTCGTCAACAAATTTTTCAAGAAAAGTATTTTCAAACGCCCTCATGGTGTGGATCAAATTGAAAGACAGACTATGGTACTATGATGTTGATTTTCCTTCAAATGTATAAGGGAATAACTTGCATTCCACATCATCATACCTCACCTCCATCATTTGTAAATGCAGGTAGAAATCATCAAGATGATCTTCTGCCTTCATCCTTTTATCCTTATCATACTTTGAGAGAATATTTTATGGATTTATTGGCATTCTATGAAAGTTGTTTGGAAGCGTAAGAGGCCCTTCGGCCATCCAATCCAAATCCTGTCCTACCATGTTCTCATATTTGCATTCTTCTTCCTTGTCAGAATACGGGGAATCTTCACCGTCTAATTAGTTTAAGAGGTCATCAAAAAGAAGAACTATATTGTCTTTGTGTCCTTAATTAAGAGGTGGAAGTTGTTCTTGATGTTCAATATCGTCTGCATTTTATGCAAAGCCCTCAAGAATAGAAAATACCACATCTTCCACTGTAGAAACTAAGAAACTAGTACCAATTGTCTCTCTACTCTTTGGAAATTGTGGGAGATTTTGTGATCCAAGAATTAATTTGATAGCCTTCATGAACCAATGAGGTATAGTTCGAATGTTATGAAACCAACTCACAAAAGAGAAGAAAAGATAAATCAATGCCTACAAAATCAACCTCTTCAAGGGGGAAACCTCCTTTACATTACACAAATGAAAATTGCTTAGATGATTCAAATGACACAACCTCCTTTTTATATATAGGAGTCTAAGGGTTCACAATATAACCAAAGCCTACATAACAATAATAATGTAAGGGCACCACAATAAAAATAGTGGGGTTATATTGGGCACAACAATAACAATAAGGGGGCTATGCTAATAACAATGACATAATAGTAGGCTTCTATGGGGCACAACAATAACAATAAGGGGGATACACTAATAACAATGAGGGAATGCACTAGTATTATAGGGACATAACATGCTCTTCTCCTTAAAAAAAATCGTTGTCCTCAATGCTTGAGTAGTTATGGATGCTTTTGTATAAAATTTTCATCCTCCCATGTGGAATCTTCTGCAAGTAGCTTCTTCCATTTGATGAGATACTTTGAAATTGATCGATTTCATAACTATCAAGTTCTTGTTTTCCTGACTGTTTCAAGTTCCAATATGATTTTTCTTTCCTCGTCAAGTTTTGGCAATATTGTTTGCACTGTGTTCTTATCACCTATAACCTTCTTTAAGCATGAAAGATGGAAAACTAGGTGTACTCTGGAAGATGTAGGAAGCTCCAATTTGTATGCCATAGTACCATTTTTTTGCAACACCTTGTGAGGACCATAATACTTTGGTGATAATTTATTATCCTTCTTAGCTTGCTTAAGGGACATTTGTTTGTATGGTTGTAGCCATAAAAATACTCAGTCACCTACATCAAAACTTCTTTCACTGCGACATTGATCTGCTTGTTGTTTCATTCTATTCTGGGCCAAAGTGGGGTTATCCTTTAAGAGTTGGAGAACTTGTTGTTGATGCTCTATGTGATCTTCAACTTATTGAACCTTAGAATTTTCTCTGAAATATGACATGGTGGATGGTGGATGATATCCATAAAGTGCCATAAATGGGGTCATTTTCACTGCAGTATGGAAGGAAGTGTTAGACCACCATTTAGCCAGAGGTAACCATTTGACCCATTGTGTTTGTTTATCAGATAAAAAGCAACGACGATATCCTTCCAAACATTTTATTACTATATCAGTTTTCCCATCTGATTAAGGATGATAAGATGAGCTATGAGCGAATTGAGTACCTAGACAAGAAAATAATTCCATCGAAAAATTTCAAGTGAAAATAGGATCTCTATCGCTTAGAATAATATTTGGGTTTCCATGTATCTTTTGAATTGTTTCCATAAATGTAGTAGCAACTATAATGGCTTTAAATGGACGAGATAGTCCAAAAAAGTGTGCATACTTGGTAAGTCTATCAACTACCACCACGATGACACTCTTTCCTTCAAACTTGGGTAAACCTGTGATAAAATCCATTGAAACCTCCTCCCAATACTGACTTGGAATGGATAAAGGTTGTAACAGACTTGGGGTCTTAAGTTTCTCAAATTTATTTTGTTGGCAAACCAAACATTCCGCCACAAACTTTTGAATATCAGATTTAAGGGCATCCCAAAAGAATTCCTTCGTAATCCTGTGGTAAGTTTTTAAAAATCCCGAGTGCCCTCCTAAGGGAGAGGTGTGCAATTTCAGAAGAATATTTTCTTTGAGTTGGGAATTATTACAAAGGTATAAATGATATTTGTACCATAATGCATCATTTTTCTAGCTAAATGTATCATATGTACTAGGATCTTGCTGCAAATTTTGAATGAGTACCCACACTTCTTCTTCATTCTTTCATTCATCCCTCGCTTCGTTATCCAATCTAGTTGGATACTAGAAATGGCACAAAGAAATGCTTCCACATCCTCATCCTTTCTTGAGAGTGCATCCGTAACAACATTTTGCTTCCATTTTCTGTAGATGATTTCAAAGTCGTAACCCAACATCTTTGTGACCCATTTTTGTTGTTCCTATGAAGATAATCTTTGTTCTAAAAAGTATTTAAGATTATCATGATTTGTTTTTACCTTGAAGTTCCTTCCCATTAGGAAAGGTCACCATTTCTTAAGTGCATGTAGTATTGCCAACATTTCCTTCTCATAAATAGCTTTGTGTAAATACTTTCCTTTGATTGGATGACTTTCAAAAGTAATGGGTCTTCCTTCTTGCATTAAAGCAACACCAATTCCATTTCATGAGGCATCACATTCCACAATAAAGGTTTTTGTGAAGTTTGGCCTAGCTAAGACCGGTGCTTGTCACATTGCCTCTTTAAGATGCTCAAAGGCCTTAGTTTCTTCTAGAGTCCATGAAAATGCATCTTTCTTCAGTAATGTTGTTAGAGGTGCTACTATTCTCCCATAATTCTTAACAAACTTTCGATAATACCCTGTCAACCCAAGAAATCCTCGCATATGCTTTATGGATGTGGGGATTTTCCATTCCTTAATGACATTAATTTTGTTAGGGTTTACCTTAAAACCCTCAAGAGATATAATATGACCCAAATATTCCACCTCTTGTACTCCAAAGAAACATTTGGAGGTTTTTGCATATAATTGTTTCTCCTCTGATAGCTTGAGCACCCTATCAACACGGTCAACATGATCCTTCGAAGACTTGTGGTAGATTAGTATATCATCAAAAAATACTAACACAAATTTTCTAAGGAAGGATTTGAAAATGGAATTCATCAAACCATGAAATGTAGAAGGTGCATTGGTAAGGCCAAATGCATGACCAAATATTCATAATGACCTTCATGAGTTCTAAATGTTGTTTTCAGAACGTCTTCAGTCTTCAATCTTATTTGATGATATCCTTAATGAATATCCCTTGGTGAAGTAAATTGCTTGAAGTAATTCATCCAATAATTCATTAATGACATGAATGGGAAATTTATATTTAATAGTGAGCTTGTTGATCTCCCTATAATCTAGACACATGCGCCATGATCCATCCTTCTTGTGTACCAATACTACTAGAGTAGAGAAAAAACTTTGAGTAGGTGTAATTATACCCGTCTCTAGCATTTCTGCAACCATACGTTCAATTTCACTCTTTTGAGCATAAGGATATTTGTAAGGCTTGATGTTTGGAGGAATACTTCCTGGAATCAAATGAATAGCATGATCATGATCATGAATAGGTGGGAGGCCTCTGGGAGTCTCAAATACTTTGGAGTGATTGTCCAAGACTTTTTGGAGGTATGGAGAAATAAATGATTTCGATGTTATTATGCCCCATTTTTATTTCTTTAGAAGCTTTGTCATGCTATTAGAGCTGATTGTCTTTCATGGTTTCCCTGCGATATCCCTTAATTCAAATTCCTTTCCTTCCCAAAAAAATTTCAAGAAAAGTTCTTGAAAATTTTAAGTTATCATACCGAAGGATTGTCACCATTGGACTCCTAGTACAACATCAACACCACCCATTGGAATGGAAAGCATTGGACTATTCAATACATATTCTCCTATGGATAGCTTGATATTATGCACTTTCCAGAGCAATTTATTGTTCCTCCATTTGCAACCATCACTTGACACTCTGGTGTTGGATATAAGAAGCAATTCAATTCTTTTGCTACCTTACAATGAATAAAATTATGGGTACTACCCGAATCAATCAACACTATTACCTTTTTCTTCTTGATATGTCCTTCTATCTTGAGAGTTTGATGAGTGGTAATTCCTACCAATGCATTACAAGATATGATCAAATTCATTTATTCTTTCTCTAGAGTTGATTCCTGGTGTATATCCTCCTCTTTTGATGTTTCTTGTTCCTTTTCTTCCTCCTCTTCACAACATATGTAGAATAATTTCTTCTAAGCACACTTATGACCTTTAGCGTATTTGATATCACAACCGTAACAAATCCCTTTTTCTCTTTTTTCCTCCAATTGTTATGGTATCAACCTTGTAGGTTATGGAAGACTAGGACCAGTAACACTTCCATCTTTATAGTTTTGAGTGGTAGAATTCCTTGTTTCCATAATTTTGCTTTCAACTTTTCTTGCAACCCTGAATTCCTTCTTCAAGGAATCAAGTTCCCAAAGTCAAACCTCATGTTGGATGTTATCTTTTAAATTCCCTATGAAGACATCAATCCTATGCTGCTTTGGAATATCGGTTACTCCACCATTGAACCCTTTTGTTTGAGATTTATCAATTGACTAAAGAAGGTGTTTCTCTTTGTATCTTCATAATGTGCTACCATTTCTTTTGTAAAAATTGACCAGGTGACAAGTGTTTTACAAGAACAAATCTATCTATAATATACAAACTAATTGGGTTCTAAAGAATATGTAATATGTACCTTTTGTGAGGGTTGCACATCCTGTAGATCAAAATATTACTCCATCTATAGTATCCAAGTTACCAGATTCTTGCCATGCAACCTCCTCATCTCTATATTTGGAATGTGGTGGTTATTAAACCCCACATGGGAGTCTCTAAAATCATGATTGATATTTATTTTGTCTTCATCATGATTTTCATGGATTTCCTTGTCACCAATGGGACACCTTTCTTCTAGCAACTTTTCCAAACCTTCTTTCAATCCTTCTATCTTGACATTCAACATTGCTTCCATGTCTGATTTTAAACTATGATTCAAAAATACCATCCCTTTTTATACCATCTATATTAACATTTATCATGGCTTCCAGTTCATTTTTTGTTACTTTTTGTAGGAGCAACAATTTTTACATTTGGTCTTGCAATTTTGATATATCATCTTGCATTTCTTCCTCTTCTTCATGTGTCATAGTGGAGCTTGCGGGTTTTTTACTAGGTGTTCCCATTTTATTTCTTTGGGGCATCAATTATTGATAATTATGCTTCACTATGCCCTTTTGAATCAATTCAAACTAATTTTTCAAACCAAGCTTATGCAAATTTTTAAAAAGACTACACATCTTTTTTTTGCTTTGTAGGAGCTCGATGTTGTAACTGTTTTATCTATGCAATTTTATATCTCCAAGGTCTACAATTTCATCCTATGGTATCCCTATGGAATGTCTTTTGATCCCAATAGGTTTGATCAATATTGGAGTGTTCAACAAATATTTAGGCCACATCTCCAACACAGATCAGATTATAGACTTCTTCAGTAGAGCATACTTGTACGAAGTTCCATGTATCATTTTTTCCACCTTTGGATCTGAAAATTCTACATAGACAACTAAAGTCCATCACATTTCTATAAATCCTTACAAAATTTCAATCTCATACTCAGAGAGAAAGTTATGATTATTTTCCCAAGGTCACCTGTTTGGGATGTAATTTGGGATCCTGCAAAAACCCTAAATTCCTTGGATCATATCTCCAAAAATATAGTGAGACAAGATCGGAAATTTGGACCCGAGGTTCAACTAGATGTCTTCTCAAAGGGGTTTTAGTTTTAGCTTCTGAAACATAGCAGACACAACGTGGTAGTGCAATTTCCACGATGACCTATTTGGAGCAGAAAAACCCTAGAATCCAAAGCTCTCATACTGAATGTTATGTAACCAACTCACAAAATAAAAGAAGAGATAGATCAACACCTTTAGAATTAGCCTCTTTGAGGGGGAAACCTCTTTTAAATTACACAAATGAAAAATTCTTGGATGATTCAAATGACACAACCTCCTTTCTATATATAGGAGTCTAAGGGGTCATAATATAATCAGAGTCAACAGAACAATAATAATGTAAGGGAACCACAATAACAATAGTGGGCTTCTATGGGGCACAACAACAACAATAAGGGGGCTACACTAATAACAATGAGGGAATATTGGGCTTCTATGGGGCACAACAATAACAATAAGGGGGCTACACTAATAATAATGAGGGAATACACTAGTATTATAGGGACGTAACATCAAATTGCCCATATATGTTCATAAGTAACTTCACAAGTTCATTTCGGGCTAGGATGGGAAGGTCATCTTGCTTGAGGAATCATATTAGTGCTCGGAATGTTTCTACCTTTATCGGAAGAAGAATGATGAGGGTGTGGGAGTGATCAACCATAAAAATTTGGCAGCCCTCCTTCTAGCACCAGAATGTTGACGGTATTAGATACCACCAACATACAGGGGATCTCCTAGATATAAGATCCCAACTATACCTCCAATTTGGTGTAGGAGTACCATCCATAATATAGCTCGACTTCCATCTACTTAAATATATTCCTTGGCTTTACCTGTCAACACAAGAGAGAAGTGCAATTTTCCTTTCGAATGGGAAAGCTAGTATGCCTTGTGAATGTTCAATTACCGATGTATCAAGATTCTTCTACTGGTGGGGGGGGGGGGGGGGGGAATTGAGTGACCCTATAAGAGATAAGTAATATTAATACCCTAATGGAGACACACGTGAAAGAGAAATAATCATCTAACATCAAGTGAAATAGTTCACAAGGATGCGACAATCATTATAAACACAACAACAAATTTCCAATAGGGAGCACCAGAGTCATCGAAATACAACTAATCTAGTTCTAATGAAAGAAAACATGAACCATAAATGTTCAAAGAATAGTCTTAGAAATATTCAAAATCCATGTGTGGAAACGTGTTGGCATAGAAGGCTTCAATATTGAGAAAAAGTCCCAAGATACATAAATGCAATGAGCACCACTAGCTCCAATAGTGGAGTGTTAGAGCCACTACTTGCTCCCCAAAAGTGTTAACTTTGTTTCTCTAATGCCGTGTGGGAGAAGCCAAAGTTAAAATTACTTTACATGGAAAATGAGGATATATTTATAACTTGAGGAATAACCTTTCACATCCTCATGACTCTTGCATTTCTAACTTCTTGTGACCTTTGGACTTCTACAACCTTTGGGATTCCAAATGACTTTTGGAATTACATATGACTTTTGATATTACATGTCCTTTTGGACTTCCATGAATCTTTAGTTCATACATGACTCTTGGACTTCCACTTATTTGTCTTTTACAATGATTATAATAATACATCCTCAATTCCACATCATCATGTGATGATATTTGGCATGTCACTATTCTGATGACTGGGGCTAGTAATGACTAATGACATGGACTTTCTTCACTTGTGACATGGTTGCTAGTTTTTCCCCATTATTTATTGATGTTATTATCATGGCAAATTCACCCTCCAAAGGGTCTTCAATCTAGAAGTCTTTATGGTGCTTTGATCATCAAGATTTATGTGTGTTCTTTGTTCTTTCCATGTTTCCTTTGCTCGCTCTCTTTGTTAAATCTTTCTCGTGTGTTCATGTTGTGCTGTTTTTGGAATACATGTATTTGCAACCACTCATGATGAGAAAATATTAACCTAAAAATATTCTATTCTACCATCATCCATGCATATGTTTCATTCAATTCTTTTCGGTGCGCTCAAAAGGGTTAAAGGGGCTATGGGGAGCACTTTGACAGGTTGAAGCACTGAAGAGGAGAGGCTTCGGATCTTGGGTGTGTGCTAATGTGACCAACGGAAGAAACAAATCAAGGAAGGGTTCATGGCACAAGTCCAAAGGATGAAGGGGAAGTCTTTGGGCTTCCCAAGTGTGTTGTGCACTCAAGGGAGAGAGGGAGGGCATAGGGCGCACTCTTTTTTGGATGAGGCTTCATGCCTTTAGAGTGTGCTCATGTGCTCAAGAGGCCTTAAGAATGACACATAGGGTAAGGCTTAAGTATTGAGATTCAGGTCTTCATGGTGTACCAGTGTGCTTAAGGAGGGCACACTTCTTCAAGTCAAAGCAATGTTCTCAAGGAAGACTTAATCATTTTTAGAGGGCACGGTTTGGAACAAGGAAGAGGAACATGGCTTAAGGAGTCTGCTATGTGCCCTTGGAGGGTGCAGGGTGCACTTATGAACAATGGGCTGTTTTCCATCAAGGCTTCAAGGTGCACTCATGCGCTTTTGGCCTTAATGGGCTTACTTCGAAACCAAATTTTATCTAAGCCTGGATGATAGGGAAAGAGGTGAACAGGATGATTTCTAGACATAAACCATGTATGACACGTACCAAATCATCAATAAAACTTATACAATATTGATCAATGATGAATATACATAAAAATTCCACTTTACGCACATACCCCAAGTATTACGAGTGAAGTGTGTACAACTATGACCCAAAAGTGTAGTTTTACCACAACAAAGATGTTATGACCATAAAATGCCTCTAGAGATGTTCTAATTGATGCAAAGGAACTTGATAACATTCAAGAACACTTAAATCATATAGATCAATATGAAATGACACTTGAATACTGAGGTGATACTTGATACAATAATGAAATAGGCTCCAAAGTTTCGAATGTGGTGAAATTTTGGATGGTGTTGTAGGAGTGACAATAAGTGGGGAAATTATCCTTTGGATAAGATTTATTTATATCCCTAAAGTTGATACATACCTAGGTTTTTCCCTGCTTCTTAGCAACTAGGACAGGATTTGAAACCCATTCTGTAATAGGATCTGGTTAGCTGAAACATGTTTTAATAAATTTCTCCACTTTTGCCTTAATAGCTGCAACTTTCCTAACGTTAACCGGTCTAATCCTTTGGAGTATATGTTTCACATTCTTATAAGCCTTGATCTCGTGCTAAATCATACTAGGGTAAATCCCAGACATTTCCTCATAAGAAGAAGCAAATACATTGTGAAATTCTTTAAAGTGGTCAGTATAAATATTTATTTCTTCAGGGGAACAATCAACCTCAATGAAAACATTTTCTATGATGTTGGGATTCTTGGAAATGTTCATAGTAATAGTCAATGAAATATTGGCCATATTACCTCTGGAAAAAATATGTGCTCGAGCTAAATGGTTTAGGATTCTATGGACACTTCCATGAGAGGAAGAACTAGAAGAACTTGATCAGCTTTTTGCAGGTCAAGGAAAAAATAAGATCGATGATTTAAATCATCCTATGGTCTCTCTATACCTATCATTACTTCTAAAATTTCCTCCTCAGATGGAAAAACAATATTAATACAATCCATAGTTGTAGTTGAGTCAGTTGCCCAGATAGGTACCACATAATTATCTAAATCCTCAAATGAAACATGTATCATATTTGAGTCTGCAACATTATTAATGATATCCTAATATGCAATTTCTAGCGTAGACATAGGGTAAGCCATTCCAATCATTTACCCCCTTTCTAATGTGGCAATAGGAGGAGGAAAGATCCAAGGGTGTTTGAAATAATGATTTCTAAAAGAATGTTCACGAGGAACTACCTTGGATGATGAAATGGCATTGATATGTGCAAACAAAGGTGTAATATCAAGAGTACCAATTAATGAATACATTCCAACTCCCAAATTATCAATAGGCTATTAATAGTTTTTAACCAATGCGACAGTAGAGTCAGAGGATGCATTAGGGTCATTGGGAGAAAATGATAACCAATCAACCATAACGATTATCCCTTCATGAGGAAAACATAATATGAAAAATAGAGATGAAACAACGACATCCATCACATATACCCAATCCCAACCCAACAAAGGCTTATAGTCCAAATTAGTATCAACTATCTCTACTTCCACATTAAATAATTTACTCCCAACTCCAATTGAAAAAGTGAGCAAAATCCCATGAGGCCTATGTGAATGGCCATCAAATATAGTGAAGATTGTTGGAGATTGAACCGCTTCAGGAGATCCAATTTCCTTCAAACATGACATGGGCATCACACATGTGGAAGCTCCTTCATCAATTACGGTACAAAATATAGTATTCTTATGTAACATAGATTTAATTTGAAAATGAATATGATGAGGGAGTATCTTTTTACATTTGTGGTATGAAATGTAATTGTTAGAGAGTTTTTTGGATCCACTGCTCAATTGTAGTGAGTTATGCACTCCTTTGTGCTTGGCACAACTAGAGTGCCCCTAATGTTAATATAGCATAGGTGCTCTAAGATAAATATTCAAAAATGGAATATTTTTTAGCATCCCTAGAGTTTGGATTATAAGTGAAGAATTTTGAGGAGCCTTTCTGTATCCGAGGTATAGACTCAACTACGAGCTTCTCTATATGAGTAGGTTCTTGAGTATTGAAAGATGTTTTAACCTTAAAGGATTGTGGTTCTCCATAATCACGAGTTCTAGTTGAAATATGACCATGAGACTCACGCATATATACATTCAATGGGGACTCCCCTTCTACCTGGGTGGCCCCTGAAGGGATTCCAAGATTAGCATTTGCATCAATAAGTGATTGTTTCCCTTGGGGAAAAGGGTTGTTAAGCATATCCTGAGAACTAGTAGGACCATACAAAGCTAAAAAGCATTGAGCATATTGAATCTTAGGGAAAAGATGAGTAATATGGTCCCCACTACATAACTTGCAAGGTAATTTAACTTTCTTTTTGGACTCTTTGTTGCCCTCACCAACATTCACATTCAGTTTATGTTCATTCCCCTTATCTCCCTTATCTTTCTGTTTCCCACATACTTTTTTCTTCCCATAGGATTGCTTATTTCCTTTAGGATTAGAGGAATAAATGACATTAACTGCAACAGGTTGAGGAGGAGATATGAATGGCACCATTTTTGTTGTAGGAGAAAATTGTAAATACAACTACGACAACTTATTAATCAACAAACTAGTAATAGTAGCATTGATTGATCCAACAACCCTATCAACATGAGGAACCAGTTTAGGTTTGGTAAGATCTATCTTATAACTAGGAGCATCAAGAAAAATATTATAAAGAACACCAGACTATGAATGATCTCTTCTGTGAAAACTCCTGAAATTGAAACATCTTTAAAGATTTATGGTTGTAACGACTTCAAAAACTACTCCAATAAAAACTTGTTAGGGATATTAGCTTTGATCAATCTCTTTCTTCTCTTCCACTCTTGAATGTGATCATAGATATGAGTAGCCTTATCTTGTTCAAAATTGGCAAAGAGTTTAGTCTCAACATCATAATGAACAAGCAAATGAAATTGACTAAGGAACACTATAGCCAACTTACTAAACATAGAAAATGACCCTCGTTTTAACTCTATATACCACTTTGTTGCATTCCTATTTAGGGTGGGTTGAAAAAGTCTCAACTTAATTGAGTATTTAATGAGGGAAATTGATGAACACCATAAATGGAAAGTGGTTACATGGTCGGCAGGATCTTCTCCAAACTTCCCTTCAAACTTAGGTATGTATGATGGAAGTTTGGTAGGGATTGGGGGCCATGCAGGATTATATTGAATAAGATCGTTTGTTAATTTTGAAAAATCAGGCAAATTAAAAGTTACCATGAATGCTAAGTGTGATGAAACTATAGGAGTCTGTAGAAAATCTTGTGTAGGTTAGCCTAATAATGCAATATAAATCAAAGAATAATACTATAACGTGCTTCTACTATCAATTCCCAGAAGCTTAAAGATCGAGCTGAACAATATAACTAGAAGAATAAGAATCAATGGCACATTACACATGAAAATACTTTTGGGAAAGCCTCAGCTAGAAACCCCACACTATTGTATTATTATACATGTTTGGAAATACATAGGAATTATACAAAGCCTTAGGTCTCAGTACAATTCTCACAGATGCTCACAGGCAATCTTGGCTTTTCTCCAGCCTTCCTCTCTACCTTCCAAGCTCCTATTTCCTTGTGTTGTTCCTTGTGGATGATTCTCCTGTTACCAAGAGGAAAAATCTTCCTCCAAAACTACGAAATCCTCAAGGATAAATCCTTCACTACATGCATGAGTTTTGTCCATGAGAAAACACATGCAACTGATAGTACATTGTCCTTGACTTTAATCTCAATTGGGTCTTTTTCAGAATAGACATGCATGAGTTTCTGATGAGGGAATATTCATTTAACTGGAGTAACACTAGTTGAGTGCATGCATGCATCAACTGGTTGTTAACTCAATATTAGTTCCTCAAATAGATTGGAACTAATTTAACTAGACTTAACTCAGTAAACCAAGTTAACCAATTAAAACTCAAATATAACTCAATCTTATCTCCTTAATTTAAGGGATAACTCTTGCATGACTTCAGAAAGACTTCTAACTTGAATTTCTCCAACTAATTAATTTAAAATAAATTAATTAATTATTTCCAAGTAGCTGTTAAGACTAAATTCGATTTTAATTCACAATTCAATTTAAGGAAAAATTAAATTGGAATATTCTTGTTGCCATGTTTCAACTCTCCCTCTCAACAAGAAAGGGATTATGTGCCACCTTGATCCTGTATCTATGGAACTCGAATTTTCATTTTGAAAATGCCTTTAACAATGTAAAATTTGAAACGGGCACTGATACTGTTACCCGTTTCAAAGAGATAGCATAAAAATGACCTGATTTTGAAAAGGGGTGATGTAGAACACACATGTTTTTTTTAGAGCATAGTTTTTGGAACTTTAATTTTTTTCATGTACATTACGTTTTAGAATGGTAG
>APFE031500741.1:0-51534 GCA_000404065.3 Pinus taeda
TGTGTGAATGACACATTATAACACATTAGTGCATGTTATAGTGGCCGGAGCAGTCGGTTTGCACGCTCCCCGGCCGCGTTCGAGTCCTTAGAGCTGCGCGATGCTGGAGCATATTGATCCAATGGCGTATTCCGGTGATGCCCGATTTGACGGCTGTTTCAGCATATGTATGAATGATATGACGGTTGGTCAGCTCGGTCTTACAATATAATGTAATTAAAAGAGGGCCCATTCCGCTTCCTCCCTTTAATTGAAAAAAAATGAATAACACAATTTTATTTTTTATTTCAAAGAGTTGAAACTCTGAACTATGTTAGAAGTTTATCTCCATATTGCCTTCATTTTATAGAATAGAATAATTTGTATATTAGTTTTATATGAATAATTTGGTGAATATTTTGTTAACAATGAATTTGAATTTACAAGTATTTTATTTACTTTTAAATAAACATTTTATTTATTGTTTTACAGTGAATAAATAAATGAAAATGAATTCATCTATTTATATATCTATATTATATATTTTCATAAAAATTTTATCCTTTTTCATATATACCAAGCTATATCAATGGCAAGAATTTTTTATTCAAACTTTATTTGATGTTTCTCTCTGGCAAAATTTTGTTATTTCTTATTCTGATGTTTTCTCCACATGTCATTTCCTGGAAACTTGTTATCATTTATTAAGATTAAATTAAATTTATTAATGTATATTCTTTTTGTTATTTAATTTTTATTAAAAAATTATATTATTATATTAATAATATATTTATAAACATTAAAGATATTTTCTTGAATATCTTTATTTTACATAAAACTTAAATATTTCATATATAATAATTATATTTTTATATATTTTGTTTTAATTCAATAAGTAAAATATCATACGATTATTATTTTCCTTTTCCCAATTCCAATGTACATTTCACTGATCATTTTTACCTAAAACTTAAATATTTCAAAATACAAAAATCTTTTTTTTTAAATACATTTTTGTTTTAATTCAATCATTAAATACCATACCATTATTATTTTCCTTTTCCCAATTCCAATTTACATTTCAGCTGATCATTTAGTTGATGTATTTTGTTTTTAAGTTATTAATTTGCCTAAAAAGTTATAACACCATATCCTTAGATTTGAAAGGGGCATATTCCTGAATTTTATTATTTAAAAAAAAATTATAATAAAAGTCAAAGCAACATATTCGGATCATATTTTTGAATTTTTATATATAATTTGTTTTCTCTCGTTTTTTAATAAAAATTTCTAATAAAATGAAAAGTAATATATAATTGGATGGGTTTAATTTCAAATCAATATTAACCCTAATTATTTAATTATTTCATGATCATTAAACCTCATCAAACCTCAATATAGATGGAAAGTAGTTTTATTTTCAAAATAATAATTCAAATATCCCTGGAAAGAGTTTTATGGTCATTTTTTATCTAGCTTTTTATCTTATATTTTGGAGTGTAAGTATTTTTCCATGGAGTAAATATGTTTTTAAGAGATTTTTGAGCTTATAGTATATGGGTTTTGGAGGTTTATTTGTCAGAATAGAAATATTCTAATCAATATAATTAAATTTCACAAGTAGAAATATGAGGAAAATTAATTGAAAATTCATGGGCAATTGTTTGCTTTTCTAATATTTTATAGTCAATTGAGAATTTTTAAAAATTATTTAGGACTAACATATTCCATATATAGGATTAACAAGATATTTCTACAATTATCTAGTACTAAAAAAATAAGCATATATATTTTAAAATATCTCGTACTAACAACTAACTACTAGACTAAATTAGTTAACATCAGATATTATATTTTAAAACTCTCCCTTAATCTCAACTACTATATATCACCATTATTGACAAGTTCCTATAAAGTGACAACAAATTTCAATATGCTTGCTTTTCTTGTGAAACACATGATTATTTGATAATGCAATTGTTGAGTTGCCACAAACAAAAGAAGTTGGCTCCTTTTCTGCAAGTGTAAGATGCTGCAAAAGTCTTCTTACTCATTCTTGTTGGGGCCTTTGTTTTGAGTTTTGTGGAAAAAGGAGTTGGGGACAAGTGGCGGGGACAAGTGTTGGGGTTGCAGGGCTGACAGTCGAGGGTGGGACAGGAACTGGAAGTGAACCGACATTTGTGGAAAGGTGGTAGAAAGGAGCAGGAACAGCCAAGCAAGGAGAGATAAAAGGCAATAGAGAATGAAGACAACCGAGTGGAAGACAGGTAGAACTGACAATCCCTGCATAGGGCAGAGGATAAAAGCAAGAAGGAAGGGTGAGGAAACGTTGTTGTTGGTCAGTCAAGCGAGCCAAGGATTGTTCGAGCCTTCTTGAGTTGCAGAAGAGTGTGAAAAACTCCTCGGCCCTATTTGTGTCTACTTTTTTTTGTTATGTTGTTCATGTTACTGATGATTAGGCCTTGAGCCTCATATATTTCCTTATGTTATGTTAATGAAAGAGATGATTTAGTTCCCCGTTGTGTTCTTAAGCTCTGTGTTAGCTCTTTAAAATTTTTAATGAATGCATCTGGTTATATGGTTTCGTGAGACAATATGGGTAGAACATTGTTATTGTGTTAGTGTAGATGATGAGTTTCTATGCTTTGGTATCTCCTGTTTGTTATGCCTCCCTTGGTGCCTAGTTCCACCCTCATCTAACTTCAGTCGCGACACACCTCTGGTGAGACTCCTTACCCTCTCTAGGTAAGGTGAAAATGTCGGTGTTTCTCTAGACTACAACGGAGCCTTGTTGGCCCCTTGTGTCTAAACCCATGGTCTCAACCTTGTTGTCATTTTCGTACCAAAAAATGATTTCGTTGTCAAGACTTGAAATAAAAAAGGAGGGTTCAGAATATTGTATCAAGGATTTCTAAGAAGGAAATACGACACTGGTGGGATGAACAAGTGGATTGGTTCATATCCCCGTAAGCTCTACTTCACAATCGAGTTGTTGCTAAAGTGAACGAAGAAGTTTTATACTCAGAGGCTACAAGTGATAAGTATGAGATCTTCTGGTGTAAGTTCCCAAAGTAACTGTTCAATTGGTTGCGGAGACTACAAGTTAAGGGTAGGACAGGAGGACAAACACTACCTCATCGCGAATGGACTCCTGTGAATCTCGCAACACTCTACCATATTGAAAAGGATCTGATAAGAGTAGAAGATTTTTGGGTGAAGACTACACTAGAAGAGCACGTCATTGAGTTCGCAGCAGAAAGCTACTAGTCCTTTTCAAAAGTCGATGTTGCGTTTCAAGCAAGTCTAAGAGGGAATGTAATAACCCTAGTAAAAATTCCATGTAATAAAAGTAAATAAATGAAAAATAATAACCACAAATGATGGGACACTTATTCCAAGCTGAATGTTGGGTGAAATCCTAGTGATGGGGATCAATTGTTATTGGTTATGGCTAAGGAAATTGGCAAAGGTAATGAATAAGGATTTGGAAAGGCAAAATGGCATCTTGGCACATTTATTTATGAAAATAATGGAAAGTAGGAGAAAAATGAGGTGAAAGGTCACAGGTTGCATGTGAGGAGGAAAATGAAGGAAAATAATTGAAAATGAAGAAAATAGAGGCCTCATTCATTAAAAGGCTTTTGAGGATTGGTTGGTAACCTTTTATCAGTTTAGTTTTGGAGCTCTCTCATTATTCTCTCTCTCTCATACTCTTGGAGACATAGAGTTTTCTTGGAGCACTCTTGGACGGTGTTGCATACTTGGATTCTTGGAGCAAGAAGGCAAAGAAAGAACAGGAAAGCGCAAGAGGGCATCGAGATTAACAACTACATTAGAATTTCTTGCACGTACTGAGTTGCATGTATGTTTCCTTCACTAGTTTTTGCATGCATGGCATATGCATGTGGTTTGTTGGTTGTGATATGTCATTGGCATGGAGGATGGATGAGATTGACATTGGATTGCCTAGCTTTGCCATTTCCTGGATGGCCATGGTGATTGTGGGTTTAGTTTTCATTGTTGCATTTTGGTTGGTTCTCATGATTCCTTATCTTGAGTTGAGTTATTAGTCCTCGAGCCCTGGTTGGAAAAATGGCCTAGAGCTCCGGAACAACTTGGGTTGAGTTATTTGTCCCGTATCCTTGGTTTGACAAACGCTCTGGAGCCCTTGGTGGGTTGAGTTATTAGTCTTGGAGCCTTTGTTGGACAAACGCTCTAGAGCCTGGTAAAATTTGTGGGTTGAGTTACTAGTCCTAGAGCCTTGGTTGGATAAACACTCTGGAGCCCTCAAAGGCTTGGATAGAGACCAATCTGATGATGGTTTGGTGATGTCTAACCATGAGGTGCAATCACTATTTGATGGGATGAGGACGATGGCCTTTGGAAGCCCTAGATGAGTTTTGATTGACGTGTTCTATGAGATCCCACATTCATGCTTGGAATATGGCATGGGGGTGAATGACTAAAGAGAGATTTGGCTCAGTCATTCTATGACGGGGTGGAACGTGGAACTCCCATCCCGGTTTGGATTTTGCATCATTAACAAAAGGTTATTTCTCCTTGTATTTCTATGATCATTTTGATGGATTATATGTGGTCTATATGGCTGCGTTTTCATGAGTATTCCTATTGTTGGTTATGTATGTGTTTTATGACTGTAACTATGTATGGCTTTCACCATATTTTTATTTGTAATTTAATGATCAATGTATCTATGACCTAATGGATGGAATGGAAGTTGACATGTTGAGGCATCAATGGTCCTTAGCGATTCTTTGCTGAGTATGAGATCCTTATGCTTAGAACTATTCTTTACACCTGTAGTTTACATATTCATGATATGTTTGACGAAATGCCTATCATGGCTAGTAGGGGTCCAATCAAGGTCTTGAACAAGTATTTTCTTTAGTAGTGTCATTTCCCTGCTATTTTACTATTATGAAGAGATGGTTCAATTCTGAGCATTGACCTAGGCTTTGGTCCTGAAAGAGTGGCTCAAATCCCAGGGACACTGGCATAACACTAACAAAATGAGTCTCTAGATGCTGGGAGACAAGCCCGTGAGAGCAAATGGAGGTTTCTGGACATTGTAATGCCTATACAATGAGAGCGATTGAGGCTTAAGTTGTCCAAAAGCTCAGTGGGAGTCAGGGGAAAGTTGCCTGAAGTGTTGGCATGGTTCCCAGGGGTCCTGAAGCTGATGTTGAATGTCTGTATGGAGTGTTTTTGTTAGTTCCACTTCCTTAATGTGAATTTGAAGGTTGAATCATATCATAGTGGCCTCTCACCGCATGTTTACCCCAGCTAGCCTGTCGCTTGGGTAGATGTGGGAGGAAGGTGTTACATAGTGGTATCAGAGCATGGTTCACCCCTAGACTAGATGGTCTATGTGTTGGTCATGCATGCATGTCAGTTTTATGTGTGTCTCTCACACTTTAATTCCATGTGTTTGTTGCATTTGCATGATGTGAATCATTGTTGTTGTGATGTTGTCATGTAGAGTTGATGCATGTTACTGTGGGATGCATCGTTGTGAGTGTATGATTGGTTATATGTCGTTAAATTTCACCTACATGTATCATTTGGTATGCTTGGTTACATTCTTGTATGATCAGTCACATGTATCATTCTTGTATGATTGCTTGTCTTCTTGCACACATGGTTACATGTTGTTACAAGTGTTGTTCATTTATGCTTGATTATATGTGTTTATGTGTGTGTGGTCCATATTTTTTCTTGAGTGCTATCCACAGGTAGGCTGGTGTATTTTCTACATTGTGGTTGTGCATTGTCTACATACATTCTTATAATTTATGTCATCATGCATAAGGTCATGGTATGTGTGGTTATAAATTTCTTATGCATACTCATGGTTGCATGTGGTCAAATATGCAATGATGTAGTGGTTGTTTTCAAGCATGAGGTCATGGTGAGTGTTGTTGTTAAGGTCATTCTTTGATGGTTGGACCCTAGCTAGAATGACAATTTCATGCTTACATTCTTATGTACTAAGTTTCTATATGCCATCATGATTATGTTATACATGTATCACACTGATTTGTTGATCTTGCAAACAAGGTATCCTCCCCGAGCAATACTAAGGTACGTTGGTTTATGGTGATTTGGTTTAGCTAACATGATATACCTTGCAGGAAGAAATATAAAATGGCTAGCAAGATGGTTGACTACAAAGACTCTCCCTATGAATTGAGCAGTATGGTGTTGGGAAATCTTTTGACTTGGTAGTTACACTAAGAAGCTTAAAGGAAGAAACAAGGAGTTGTAAGTTAGATAATGACAGAATCATACGGGCACATGAAAATATAGCAGAGGTGAATGTAGTGATACTTCATATCTTGTCATATTTGTAGTGACCAAGGCTACTTCGGATCAGCCATGAGTAGGAGGATAAAACTAATGAAGCATATAGAAGTAGGTCGCATCGTGGTCACAGTTCAGATAGTTATGATACAGTCAGAGATGGCAAATTGTTGGACACTCTAGATAGGACAAGGGATAGCCATAGGTATTGTTCTAGTTCTGCTTATGACAGGGATGATGTTCAATATCGTTACCATCGTTATAGGTGGAGTGACAGGGGATACTTGCTAGATAAGTTTAAGAAAGCAAAGCCACAAACATTTGATGGAGAGGTAAATAAATCACAGGATGCAAAGGCATGGCTGCTTGGTATGAAGAAGTTCTTCAAGTTGCATGAATATTAAGAGAACATGAAGGCTAGAGTGGCTACATACAGTCTCAAAGCTAAAGAAAACATTTGGTGGGAACATGTGAAGAACATCAGAGGTATACATGAGGAAGATTTGACTTGGAATGAATTTGAGCAATTATTCAAGAAGAAATACCTATCAGAGAGATACTTTGATGACAGAGAAAAATAATTTTATGAGCTAAAGACGAGATCCATGAGAAATGATGAATACACTAGTAGGTTCTTGGAGTTGCTAAGGTATGTGCCTTACCTCAAGGAGGAGAAGGCTAAGATTCAGAGATTCACTAGTGGGTTACCAATGAAATTCAAGGATAGGATTGAGTACGATGATCCTAGATCATTGGAGGAGGCCATCTGAAAGTTGAAGCATTGATACCTGAATCAAGTAAGACCACATGATTCAGGTATCAAGGAGAATGATGCACCACCTAAGAGGTTCAATGCATTAGATAGAGTACATGGAAATCGATCTAAGGAGTAGAATAAGAATCCCATGCAGTGCTAGACTTGTGGAGGAGATCATCACAGGAGGGATTGTCCATAGTACTAGAGTAGTAGACCTTAGATATATAGTGTGCAGGAGGCACAAACTGTTGGAGATGTTGGTCAGAGCGTTCCTCGTATTTATGGAGCGCTGGATAAAAAACAGGTAGACCATTAGGCATCTATCATTGAGATGGATGGTAAGATTTGTGATAAAGTTATTTCTATTTTGATTGACCCTGGATCTAATTATAGCTATGTTAGTCCTGACTTGGTGGATAAGACTTGTGGTTTGAGTAAGAAATTGCATGCAGAGTCTTGTTTAGTGCAGTTGGATACATGTACGAAGAAGTGAGTTCATCATTGAGTAAGAGCTTGTGCATTTGATTTGAATGGTATGCCTATTGCAACACATTTGAATGTATTATCATTGGGATCATAAAGTATGTTGTTGGGCATGGATTGGTTGTATCTTCATAGAACCAAGCTATATTGTTATAATAAGGTCATTAAGTGCTTGGATGACAATGGAGAACTAAGAGTCTTACAGGGAAATAAGAAAGCCACATCAATTAGGATGGTGACAGTTATGCAAGCAAAGCGTAGATGCGGGAAAGATGTTATTTACACTACACATTTCTAGTGATAAGGGTAAGGAATTTGAGGATGCAAATGTGTTGAGCAGGTACCCATTTTTACAGTAGCTCAAGGATGTATTTCCTAAGGACATTACAGATTTTCCACCTCATAGGGAGGTAAACTTTTCTTTTGAATTAGTGCCAGGTGCAACTCCAACATCAAAATCACCTTATGGGATGAGCACACCCGAGTTGGTTGAGTTAAAGTTACAGTTGAAGGAAATGTTGGACAAGGGGTACATTAGACAAATGTATCACCATGGGGTGCGTCAGTATTGTTATGAAGAAGAAAGATGGTACTCTCATATTATGCATTGGCTATAGGTATTTGAACAAAGTAACCATCAAGAGCATGTACCCTTTATCGAGGATTGATGACTTGTTCGATCAACTGAAGGGAGCAACAATGTTCTCGAAGATTGATTTGAGATCTGGATACCATCAGGTACACATCAAAGAGGAAGAAATTTACAAGACAACTTTCTGAACCAGGTATGGAAATTGTGAGTTTCTTGTCATTCCATTTGGCTTAACTAATGCTCTAGCTACATTTATGTGCTTGATGAGTAGTGTGTTGCGTCTGTATTTGGATAAGTTTGTTATTGTGTTCATTGATGATACACTGGTATATTCTAAGAATGAGGAAGAGCATTCGAGCATTTAGCAGCAGTGTTGAATTTGTTTAGAGAACATCAGTTGTATGATAAGCTCAGTAAGTGTAGTTTCTTTCAGACTGAGGTACATTGTTGGGACATGCTGTCTCCAAGGAAGGCATTCCAGTAGATCTAGAAAAGATTATAGCCTTCATGGAGTGGGTAGCTCCTAAGAATGTGGATGAGGTGAGATCTTGCATGGGTTTGGCGGGCTATTATAGGAGGTTCATCAGGAACTTCTTGCAGCTCGCTTATCCTAATACATCATTGCAGAGGAAAGGTAATAATTTCGAATGGATAGAGGAGTGTGAGGCTAGTTTTGAGCAGCTCAAGTAGTTGTTGACACATGCACCATTGCTATAGATTATAGATCTAGACAAAGAGTTTGTAATATGCACAGATGCCTGCAAGAGAGCACTGGGTGTAGTCCTTATGTAAGATGGACAAGTGGTATGTTATGAGTCACGAAAATCGAATGAGCATGAGCAGAACTATCCCACGCATGATCTTGTGTTGACGACGATTATGCATGCATTAAATATGTGGAGACACTATCTTCTAGGCAAGAGGTTCACATTGATGAGTGATCACAGTGGTTTGCAATATCTATTTGACCATCCAAATCTGAATGGTAGGCAGGCTCAATAGTTTGCTACGATCAGTGAGTTCAATTTTGAGATCATGTATATGAAAGGTAAAGAGAACAAAGTGGCAGATGCTCTTAGCAAGCAGATATAGGGAAATCACTTAATAACTATGAGCTCATATGGGACATATCTATAGGATAGGATCTTGCGGGAAGGTTAGCAGGATGTTAGATATATGGATATTATGCATAGTTTGCAACAGAGTATTGGTATAGGTACATGTACAGGTACAAGTAGTGGTACAGATACAGGTATAGGTACAGGTCATGGTACAGGTGCAGGTGCATAGGATGTGGACTATTGCCTTACATTAGATGGATCGGTCAAGTTCAGAGACAGGATATATGTGCCCGATAATAGTGAGATCAAGAAGGTGATCTTGAGGGAGTTTCATGCAAAACCATATTTAGTTCACCCAAGTTATCATAAGAAATTGACTACAATGAAGAAATTTTATTATTTTCCGAATCTAAAGAGGGATGTAGCAAAGTTTGTGGCTAGATGTTTTGATTGTCAATGTGTGAAGGTAGAGTGTAAACATCTAGGTGGACTATTACAACTGATTGTGATTCCAGAGTGGAAATGGGAGGTCATTTCTATTAGCACAGTTCTAGGCTAAGTCATGAGTAGGTTTTAAGTTCTTTATTTTTTAGGATTGATTTTGTAAATTTAAAAAAAAATTAAAACTCTACCAGAATTTCCGATAGTGCCCAATTTTCTTGTTCAGACAGTCTCCCCTGTTTTTTAGATAGTCTTTTCATTCTTGTTTATTTATTGTTTTTTTTTTTTTTTAATTTTCCAATGCTACTGAAATTTTCGGTAGTGTCTCCTGTTTTAAGAAAATAAAGCTGAAAATGCAACCTTTTTCGATTGTCCACTTGTCATAATGACGAAATATTTAATCCAAATCATGAGATTTTGTGATTGGATAGGTCACAAACTTTAAGACAAGTCAAGTGGTAGTGGTTAATTGATTTGGTTGATTGTATTAGCTAGGTGTCAATCACAGCCATAGCCAGCCATTTCTTACCCCACTGATCTTAAATAAATCCATGCTTCCAAAGTTAAAATGTGTCTGCAGCATCAGTCTTAGCCATATGCTTAAATTTCGACGATCGTTCTTTCTGTTCTACGTAATACGCTACCGGAATTTCCGGCTAGTCCGAATTAAAGCAAGAAAATTGCCAGATTTGCAAAATATCTCGTACAACCACCTATAGCAAATTAGTTGGACTCTTGAAAGCAACTCGACGTCATCATTACTATTACATGTTGTCTATTATGATATGAAATCTCATGTAATCATGAAAGATCGTATGCATAGGAGATTGAACCAAAACATTATCTCAAATATTTGAAAATGGAGGAAATTTCACCATTTCGAATTTCTGAAGTGTAGCAAAGGAGATAGTGATTGAGGTGGTTAAGAAAACATCCCAGATTTTCAGGTAGCCTAATTTAAGCAAATTTCAACATCTGTTGGGTAAGCTTCCATACATTGAGACCTATTCTTCATAACAAGCAAGCAAATATCCATGGCACCAAAGTCTAGGAAAGGTGGAAAACTTAAGAGAATCGAACCTCAAGGAGTTGAACTAGTTGATGCTAATCCAAGTGTTAGAAGATTGTTTATTTAGGCATGCTCGTATCCACTCTGCACCAAGTTAGGAGGCTCACATCAATGTGAAGCTCAGGAGTTTGCTCAAACTTTCAATGGACAGGAAGCTACCATCTTTGGTTTCAAATTGCGGGTTTTAGAACAGTCAATTGCAGAAGCTTTTAACCTTCCTCGGGAAGGAGAAAAGTGGTTTAAGAGACAACTCATTACAGGAGGAGATCTCAATACTTTTATTAGAGATGAATACAGAGATCCTAATTGGGCCAAAGGAATTCCCAACAATTATCTTAAGAAGGAATGGGAAGAAACAATCAAACTAGTTAAGATTTTTCTCACTTGTGAGAGAATGTATACTGTAGTATTTCTTTACCATATGAGGTTTCCTTTTCATTTTGCAGGTATCAATACTCTTAAGCTACCCTATTTCATATTGGAGAGCTTGACCAAAATGGCAGCCATAATTCAAACACACCAGGAAGCATTAGAATACAACCTGTATCATTAGGTAATTATCAAGGTTTTGGTTGAAGAAGAACTAAAAAAGAGAAACCAAACATGGGAACATTTCTTGTTTTATAGGGCAGACCAACCTGCACCAAAACCCCAAGAAACTGTTAAATATTCTTCAACACAGGTTCAAATAGAAAGGACATCAACTACATCAGTTGAAGGACGTTCCAAAAGAAAGGTAAAGAAGGAAAGTGCAAGCAGAGGTACCAAAAGCAGCAAAGAGAAGCCTTTAGTTGCTGAATATGAAAAGAAAAGGAGCAAGGTGAAATCTCTTCTGCCCAGAAAACAGAAAGGATGAAAATGGTACCTCCTGTTAGAGCTTTTCCTAAGGTTTACACAAGAAATCAAAGACGAAAACTTGTAGCTGAAGAGAAATCTAAAGCGCGGGTGCTTCCTAAAATTCTAGAAGCGCATAAACAACAACAAGAAAACCAACCTATTGATTCTGATGAGGAATTTCTGAGAGAAGTAGGGTATAAAAGGACAAGTAAAAATAAGAAAGAAGAAATAAAACCAGTTGCTGGAGCTAGGAAGAGACATACTAGGGAAAGAAATAAATATAGATTGAAATCAAAAGCCCTAAATAATCCTAGTTTACTGACTGAAGTAATAGTCATAGAAGAACAACATACAGAGTTGCAGACTGAGGATCCTTCAATTGCATAAATCAGAAGATCTTTGAAGAAACAAAGAGGTAAAGCTCCCATGGACCAGCCATCAAAGCCTTCCAAAAGAAGAAAGGTCCAAAAAGAAGTAGAAAAGAAAGAGACCGTCATCAAAGAAGAAACAACCAAAATCACAAGGTCAAAATCTGCTGCCAGAAATATAAAAAACTTGGATAAACTTGCAGAGGTTGCAGCTCACATGAAATGAAAGGGTAATTTTCCTTAAAAAATACCTTTTAGCATATTAAGTCAAAATTTTGAATGTGAAGATTAAAGCTTAGAGTATCCAAGCATATACAGGTGTTTTGAAGTATTTTCTGTTAAAATTTTGAAGTGAAAACATTATCCTACTAGAAATTCTGGAAGTGTTTCCAGATTTTTCACTATTTTAGGTATTACTGGAATTTCTGGTAGCACCTGTTTCAACAATAATATACAGTTGCTAGCAGAAAACCTTTGGGCCAACTTTGGAAAGACAACAACCCATAAGAATATGGATAAGGAAAATAATGGATATGAGATAGTTATGAGGTTGTTGAAAGTTGTATTAATGAAGCCATATGGTCATTTAATAGTTAAGACTGGAAAGAGAAAAATCAGTAGCAAAAGGGGCAGCCAGTCATTTTTTCCAGCAACTAAGTGTCATTTTTCCTCTTCTTCTTATCTACACCTCTACTTTTTGTTGCAATTCGATGGGAGATGTTTCTAATATCTAAAAGACACCTATGTAACAAGGAAATAGTGGAACCACGAATTTAGGAGAGTTGGAGTTGGTGCCTCTCTCTTTATATATATATATTTTGTAAATATAATTCCAGGGTTGGAAATTGGTTCACCTGAAGACTCAACTTAATAAAATAGCTTTTTTTGCACTTCATGTTGGAGGATTTTGTGATTCAAGTTATATTTAATGTGTGTTTTGTCTATTTCCTTGTTTCAATTTTCCGAATTATAAATTTGCAGTAGCCAAGTATAGTATGAGTGAGAATCATTAAGAAGATCTAATGTTGACTTATCTACTCTCCAGCTTTTTGTAAATCGTAATATAAGTTCAAGTAGAACTTGTTAATGAAGGTTTCACAAAGGATTTGTGGGATACTTTATACATGATTTTACTTTCTAGTTGTTGTTTCCCTTATCAAGTCTATTTTAATATTTTAAATGATAAATTACAACAGCTAGTATAGTATGAGTGAGAAATCATTAAGAGGATCTAATGATGACTTATCTACTATCCAGTTTTCTGTAAATCATAATATCAGTTCAAGTAGAAATTGTTAGTGAAGGTTTCACAATGGATTTGTGAAATACTTTATACATTTTCTTACTTTCTAACTGTTATTTTCCTTGCCAAGAAACAGAGTTTGTTACAAGGTTGTTTATGTAGTTGAAGTGACTGTCTTAAGATACTTAGTTTCTTAGGATATTTATCAGCTACGTGTTCTCTTTCCTCTGCTCCCCTATATTACTCACTTAACCACGCAATTTATGCTTGACACAACTTGCCAAATGCACGAAAGTTAAAGAGGAACAATATCATTTCAAAACTCCTTCAAAAGCCATCCCACCACTCGAAAAACCCTTTTAAATTTTGAAATGAAATCATGATGTGTAAGGATTACTCCTTTTGCAGTCTAGGAGTAACTCCTTGTGCTAACATATTTGGCGTCGTTGTTGGGGAGGCGAATTGAAGTTTATCCCTGGGTAAATGACAAAGTTGTAAGTCTGGTTCTAAGGTGTACAGTTCCAGCTGTCTTTTTAGACTACTTTACACCTGGAGACTCCATTGTTGAAGTTATGGCTCCAAGAAAGGCTAGAACTAGGGAAAACCAATATTCTCCTTTGAAAAACCATGTCCCTGATATTGAGAAGCTAATCAAGAAAAAGAGTAAGCAAAATCTTGTTTCTTCTGCTTCTGGTTTTTCAAAAGCTATTCCTGAAAAAGTACAACAAATTCTATCTCCTTCTTTTACAAAAATTTCTGTACCTCTCTTGTTTTCCAGTCAACAAATAGCCTCTACATCGAGTGTTGGTGCTTCCTCATTTACTATTCAAAATCATCCTATCGTTATTCCACAAATCCCAGTAACTCACACCATGGCAGGTCCTAATCCACCCCTTGACCGAATGGATGCAATTATTGCTACTAGGTATGCTCCTTTAGTTTTACCTCAACCTATGAATGCATTACATGTAGGAGATTATCTCAAGTGTATGCCTAAATTTAATGGTGAAGGGGAGGTAACAGTTGAAGAACATCTTGTTGATTTTTATGCTTATGCTGATAATCTGAACACTGAGCATGAAGATGTTTGGATGAGAGATTTTGTTTAGAGCCTTGAGGGTGATGTAAGGAAATGGTTCAAATCTTTGATAGCTGGTAGCATCACTGGAATTGAAGTCCTAGACGATACACTTTTAAGAAAATGGGGTGACAAGAAAGATTTTTTGTATTATATCACAGAATTTAGTGCAATCAAAAGAAAAGAAGGAGAATCAATTTTTTATTTTTCTAAGAGATTCAATAAAATGTATAGAAAGATAACTACTGAAATCAAGCCTACTGAAGCTTCAGCTAAAATCACTTATGTTTATGCCTTTGATCCTGACTTCTATTTATTGTTGAGAGAAAGAAGATCTGCTAGACTATCACAAATGCATAACAATGCACTGGAGGTAGAATCAAATATATTAGCAGCTAATAGACTCAGAGGAGGGATTGGCAGAGAAAAAAGAAAGAAAAAAGTTGAAGTTTCTACTTCAGGAACTTCTGACATAGATCCTAAGCTAGATGAGCATACCAAGATGGTCAAATCATTGACTACTGATATGTCTAAGTTGAAGATGGAAGCAAGACCACCTACTACTAGAAATGTTTCATTTGATTTTCCAAATAGACAGCAGTTAAGAAGACCTAATGCTCCTCAAATTCTGCAGAGAGAAAGAAGAGATGCTGATGATCTAAAGGTGTAGCCTCTACAGAATGTTATATTTGAAGATGAAGAAGAATTTGAAGGGTTGGAAAGAGGTGCTAATATAAATTGTCTTAGAGACAAAGAAGGGATGATTCATCTTACACAAGAAGAGTATGAAGACTTCATGTCATATACTTAGAATAATGAAGTGAGTCCTAATCATTCCATGATTGCAATTGATCATCAAAGTAGATACAATCTCAGATCAAAGAAAACCGATGACACTTCTAAGCCTGTTGCACAGCCAAAGAAGAATAAATATGCAGTTAAAATTTCAGCGGAAAAATCTGGCAGATTGGAAATTCTAGTAGCATCCGATATTCCAGCAAAGAAACAAGTGATCGAACCTGAAAAACCGAAAATTCCTGTAGCATTTGAGTTTCCTTAACTTGAGGTAAAAATTTCTCATAAACCACACTCTGCCTTCAATTTTGAAAATGATATTCAAAAAATAAAGATTCATGTTCACCTGGTAGAACTCATGAAAAATCATGATTTCAAAAATACTTTTATGAAATATTTTGAGCCTTCACCTACTGAAGTAGTTTTTAATTTTGTCAACCTTCAAGATGATAAGCCCACTATTATTTTAGGTCCATTGGTAGAAGAGAGAGATGACTCTACCCCTCCCTTCTATCTATCTCTGAATATTCATGAAAAGACCCTGAATAATTGTCTTATGGACTCTGGAGCTTCACATAATTTAATGCCCAAGGTAGTTATGGATGAACTAGGTCTTGAAATAACTAGAGAGTACCAAGATCTATATTCTTTTGATTCCCAGAAAGTCCAATGCCTTGGTGTCATCAAATACCTTGCAATAAGTCTTTTTCAGTTAGCTATGAGAGGGATGGTAATGGATATTGTTGTAGCTAATATCCCTCCCAAATTTGGTATGTTACTTTCTAGGTCATGGATTAAAAGGTTGGGAGGAACCTTGCAAATGGATTTAACTTATGCTATTGTTCCTGTTTTTGGAGGAGAACAAAGAAGACTTTACAGAGAAGTTCAGCTGGCAATATCATTAGTGACAACAAAGACCCTACTAATCATCTGATATATGTTAGAACAATTGGAGTAGGTTCAAGCATTATAGATATGGATGACTCTGCCTTGCCTACAGAACATTTTTAGATTTTAAAGCCTGCTGAAAATCAAATCAGTCATGAAGGATCAAAGGTATGGAAAATGGTTTTTCATGGATCATGTTCTAAAGACGGTGCTGGTGCAGGGATTGTTCTTATTTCTCCTTTGAAGGAAAGTTCCACTTTTTTTTTCAAACTTGAATTTGAGACAACTAATAATGTGGCTGAATATGAAGCTCTATTAATTGGTTTAAAAAGGGAAAAAGATATGAATATATTAGAAATCTCTATTTTTGGAGATGCTGAACTTATTATTCAGCGAATCAGAAATGTTTATCAAACTAAGCATCCTAGACTCAGAGATTACTGGAATGTAGTATGGGACATTGTAGAAGACTCCTTCCCAACCTTTAACATTTCTTTTGCCAAGAGAAAGTAATTTTCTAGCCGATTCACTCTCTATTTTAGCCAACTCATTCAAAATTCCAATGCCTATAAAGTTGAAATATGAAGTGGAAGTTAGGTTTAGACCTAGCATTCCTAATAATGTTAAGCATTGGAAAGTTTTTGAAGATGACCAGGAGATCAAAAAATTCATTGAAGTTGCTGAAGAGTTTGCTATTCTAAATATTGATAAAGAAGAATACCTAACACAAGTTGATGATCATCAAGATTCGAGAAATCTAAAAAAACAAATTGTTGATCAGCCTATCATACAGCTGCCTTCCAATCATATTCCCAAGGGGTTAATTCCACTTGAGAAACTTTTTTATTAGAATGATGTTGCAGTCAAGACACAGTTAGTTGAAGCAGATGATGAAATATAAGATTACAACTTGGGTACAACACAAGAACCTAGGTATGTGAAGTTGTCAAAATATTTACTAGAAGAAAGAAAGATGGAATATCACAAGCTGTTTTGTGAATTTGTTGATGTTTTTTCCTAGAAATATGTAGATCTTAAGACATATGATACATCTATCATTGAGCATAGAATACCATTGGAAGATGGTACTAAACCTTTCCGAAAGAAGTTAAGGCAAATCGATCCACTATTGCTACCAGTGATGGAAAAGGAAGTGAAGAAACTGTTGGATGCTAAAATCATTATTCCATTCAGATACTTAGATTGGGTTGCCAATCTAGTGCCAGTAAGAAAGAAAAGTGGTGAGATTAGATTGTGTGTGGATTTTAGAAATCTTAACAAAAGCTTCAAGAAAGATAATTATCGATTGTCAAAGATGGAGCATATTCTTCAAAAGGTAACTAGGTCAGACATAATTTTCATGTTAGATGGTTTTTCTGGGTATAATCAAATATCTGTTTGGCCAGAAGATCGAGAGAAAACGACATTCACTACTCCTTGGGGTACATTCATGTATGCAAAGATGCCATTTGGGCTCATGAATGCTGGAGCTACTTTCCAACGTGCTATGGACTTTGCATTCATTGGAGAGAAGGACAAGTTCTTGGTCATCTATTTGGATGACATTAATATTTTTTTAGCTTCAGATCAAGAACACCTTTAGCACTTGAGACAAGTATTTGTTAAATGCACAAAATATGGTATATCCTTGAATCTGAAGAAGTCTCATTTTTCTCACAAAGAAGGTAAGATGTCAGGTCACATAGTTTCTAAAAATGGGGTGAGGATTTATCCAAAAATAGTGATTAAAATTCAAGATTTAACACTTCCAAGATCCAAGAAAGAGATTCAATATTTCCTTGGTAAGATCAATTTTCTCAGAAGATTCATCCCAAACTTTGCTGAAGTGGTGAAACATATTACTTGTATGCTAAGGAAGGACAAATAAGTCAAGTGGACAATTGAATCTAGAAATTCATTTGAGCTGATAAAAAAGGCTATCATTAAAGCACCTCAATTAGTAAGTCCTGAATATTCAAAACCTTCTTAATCTTTTCATTTTCTTCTCAAGACACCATTGTTGTTGTTTTGTTACAAAAAGATTTAGAAAATAAAGAAGCGCCCATAGCATTTTTCAACAGAGCTCTTAGGGATGGAGAATTAAAGTATGAAATGTTGGAAAAGCATGCTTATGCATTAGTCAAAGCTTTGAAAGCTTTTAGAGTTTATATTCTGCATGTTCAAGTGATAGCCTATGTCCCTTCATCTGTTGTTAGAGAGATACTGGTTCAGCCTAATATTGATGGAAAGAGAAGTAAATGGGTGACTAAAGTTCTTGAATTGGATTTAGAGATAAAGCCTACTAAACTAATCAAAGGTCAAGGATTAGCTAACCTACTTGCTGAAGAAAATTGTAAAGTATTGGGTTTGAATTTCATGGATGATAATATAGAAGGGCAAATTTCAAAACCTGTTGACAATATGATAGTAGATTCAAAGCTTGCTAAGTTTAGCTAGTACAAAGATGTTAATTATTTTCTAAAATATTTTAAACCTCCTCCAGATTATGATAAAAGCAGAGTGAGATCTTTGAAGTTGAAAACCATTCAGTATTACATCAAGGATAACTATTTGTATTGGAAATATCCTACAAGAGTTTTGTTGAGATCCATTGATCCAGAGGAATCTAAAAAGGTCATATTTGAAATGCATAGTAGTGTTTGTGGAGGTCATCATTATTGGAGAACTACTGCATACAAAATATTGAGAGCCGGCTATTTTTGGCCTAGCTTATTTTCTGATGTATGTACTGAGGTGAGAGCATATGAAAAATGTCAAAGATTCACTGGTAAAAAGCATTTGAAGTCTTTACCTCTGAAGCCCATAATTGTTTCTGCACCTTTGCAGTGTAAGGATTCCGAACACCACATACCTCCACAATGGTATGATATTGTTCACTTTGGGCCTAAGCCCTCATGGATTTTCTTTTGGACTTACCCCAAAAGGCCTCATACCAATGGAGATATTTTTCCATCCTTATATAACCATGATCCTCCCCACTTCTAGTCAATGTGGGACTTTGGTCGTATACCCAACAATCCTCCCCTCAAACAAAGGACCATGGAGCCTCCCCTCAAACGATTAACCATCCGTCCACTCTCTACCAACCAGGATTCTTCGCTCCAATGCGTTGGAAGCACATGCCTTACATGGAGCACCACCTGCCTCAAGAGCTTACTCTATCTCAAGTCAACTCCTCTTCACCGTGTTGGGACCAGGACACGTCCATGAAGAATCTGGAGCACACCGCCTGTCTAACTGAGCTCATCCACGGATCCCATCATGATATTACCGGGGCCCACCACCTTCGTTAGGCATTCCGAGGATTCATCCACTTGGCTAACTTCGGGGCATGGCTCTGATACCACTTGTAAGGACTCTGAACACCACATATCTCCACAATGGCATGATATTGTCCACTTTGGGCCTAAGCCCTCATGGATTTGCTTTTGGACTTACCCCAAAAGGCCTCATACCAATGGAGATATTTGTCCATCCTTATATACCCATGATCCCCCCCACTTCTAGTCAATGTGGGACTTTGGTTGTATACCCAACAAAAAGTGAGTTCTAGGTTGGATGGGATGTAGTCCCAACTTAGATAGGAACACACAACACAACATGGCATGCACAGTTTCCAGAGGAGCAATCCACATGGATGTGGCAGTCACAACATACAAGGTAAGATCACACATACAACACTCAATGGATTAGTCCAAATGTGTGAAACAGTTTTTACAATAAGATTCATGTGAAAGTTATGTCTGATGTCCAAGAGAGCAATCTACATGGATGAGACAATGTCAATAGCATATACAACACATTTCCATTAATAGATTATGCATTTACAACAAATGAAACATTTTACATGTAGAACACAGGTTAAAGCAACATGCATTACAAGTGTTAAAGATCAGTCTTACCACATATACAGTACATGTGTGAAAATGTGCTAGTCTGTAGTAGGCTTATAAATCACATAAAAGTTCCAAGACACATCATTACACCATACATCACTAACCCCGAGTGCATGGCATTGGAGTCATTGCTTACTCCTCAGAAAATATTGCAAACTCTCTTAGCTATGTCAGAGGAGTTGAGGTGAAAAGTCCTTTGTATGTACAAATGAGGGGTTATCTATAGCCAAGGGTAAAAATAACCCTTTTGGTTGTTTGATTACCCTCATGATTGTTTGACTTCCATAAATTTTTCGACTTACATGACTCTTTGTTCATCAAGTGGGTCGCTTGGACTTCCATGTTACATCACATTTGTTGACAACATAACCCATAGTGGAGATGTGGGCGACATGACTCGACATGACTTGAAATGATAGTGCTGGTACATTCATGTTGCTACTAGAGTCAGGGTAAATTTTAAGGATGGAAATTTATCTTAAAGTTTAGAAACCTTAGCGAATCCCCTAGTCCATAATATGAAATCTATAAAATCTTTGGAGATATTGTTGTAAAAATATTGAAATTTATTATATTTTTATATAGTCTATGTATAATTTTTTGCCTATTTTTAGGTTAAAATAATTTCATTCTATAAAATTTCGGTGAATCATTTGTACAAATAAGTGGAAATTAGCAATATTGTTTTTGGAAAAAGTATAGAAAATTAGCCCATGGGTGAATATTAGCCCCTAAAATTTTCCCTTCCTGGAGTGCATGTCGAGTTACATTTCTACTAGCTGATGAATGTCTTCATAGTGTATTATAGCTTCACCTCTGCATGGCAAAGTGTGAAAAATCTTCAATGGTCCTTGGTTCACTTGATGAAGCTTTTGCATGTTGTTCCTTTCTTGCATGTTGGGAGGCTTGATAAGCCCATATTCTCGCGAAGGTGCATGCTCATCTCATTCATTGATTTCACATGCATCAATCATTCATCCGTTGGTCAACCTTTCCTTCTACATGTGTTCCATTCGTTCATCCCGTTAGTCGTCTTGCCATGTTTTTTGGTGTACCTATACCTGCAGTGACTCATGACGGGATGACATCAAATCGAAAATCTCCTAGTCTACCATGACATATGATCATTTCAGATGTAGGTGACTAGGAGAGGTAGCAAGGTTGTGAAGGGGGATGATGGCTCGAGGCATTGCTGATGAAAACTACGCAAGAGTCACTAAGTGATGAAGACAGGCAATCTGAGTCGATGGTGATTATCAGCAAGGTCTGGCTTGACTAGGAGATAAAATTGTGTAAATTTTTGGAGGGACTGTCCAGGCTGCAGGAAGTCAAGGTAGTCATGCTTTGCACATTTTTTGGAATGAACAGGTAGTGGGGTCTAGATAGCTAGATTTGCAAAATTTTCTAGAGGAGCGAGTCAGGCTACATGAAGGGTTAGAAGACATGGATTGTGTAGTTTTTTGGAGGAACTGCCGAGGAGACTGGCAGACAAAATTGCACAATTCCCAGAGGGAATTGGCAACTAGCTGTTGGGGTCACTGGGATCCAAAATTGTGCAATTCCAAGAGGGAACTAGTTGGCTACTGGGGTCACTAGCAGCCAAAATTGTGCAATTCCCAGAGGGAACTAATAGTTAGTTGCTCAATCACTCGCAGCAGAAACTATGCAATTCCAAGAGGAAAATGGTAGTCTACTGCTAAGAGCTACTGGAGGGGAAATTGCACTGAAGCTAGGAAGTTAGCCTATTGATCATCTTTTCACAATTTCTAATTTGGGCAGACTATTGGATGGCAAAAATCATGCTCATCAAAATTGCGCAATTTCTTGGGTGAGCAGCCGGTTGACTATTCGAATGCCTAACTGGGAAGATGACACATTTTTCTAAAGGAGATAGGGATGGGAGCTTGGTTTCTATCTGGATTATTTGCACAATTTCCTTAGTCAATTGAGCGAGTGAGGTCAATGGCCTCTGCACAATTTTCTAAAGGAGTCAGTCCTAGGGTGACTGTCAGGTCCAACTATCCGAGTGGTCAACGTGGAAGTTGATTTGATTGCTTGCAGGCAACGCATCTTGAAAAGATTATCTTGGTGCTTCTGCATTGTTCTGGTTGACAATAGATCGAGTCAAAAGTGGGGTGAGGGTCTGGCTATCAAAAGGGAGTCTGGTTGTCATAACTTCAACAAGAATGACTAAGTGTGTGAATGATCGAAAGATGCATAGGTTATCATACAAACACACATTCACATGACTCGATGAGGAAATGACCCAAACCATCTAGACACACATGTTCAAAATCACTAACTAGCGGTGCAATTGACAAGTGTGACACTCATGATTAAGCATTCATTGATCGAGACGACACTTTCATGACATCAAGTGTGACTTTGTGTGTGAGTAGGACAAATGCTTTCATAGTGAACACAACAAGAACATATGAAGCGAGGACTTTGAGCATAACCAGAACATGGTCGCAAGCATCACTTGTACATTAGCATCTATAAAATTGAATGCAATGAACAAATAAGGCGGATGTAAAGACTCACCTGAGCTCATGGAGCAAACTCGAGTGTGTACAGTAACCAAGTGAAACTCTTCAATGGAGGCTCTAAAATTGGTGCAGGCCAAAATTTTTGAGGATCGTTGTAGTCGGTACAATAGATAGCAACCCACCTATGCCACTTGGCCCACTACCATTATTTCTTTCAGTTTTTTAGTTTCCTTATTTGTAGCACAATTTACTATTTTTGGCAGTTTTTTGGGTCCTGAACTTCCACAGCTGCTATGAGGCCCTGAATGATGTTTTTTGAAACACCTTTGGCCAGCATTGTTTATGGAATGACATTGTCCATTCAAAATTTGTAGTCCTCGGATAGATGTTTCTAACTAGGTATTGCACACATCAAATGGAGATTGCATGCCAAAGTTACAACCAAGAGAAGTTGATGTACCAATTTACCCAAATGGGGACCATAGTTTGGTGCTTCATCTCCTAGGGTTAGGTTTTTGGTTGTTTAGGATTTTACATTATTTCTCAATAATAAATAGGCCTTTGAGCCTCGTTGTAACACAATTCAGAGGCATGCTGCCACCACATATCATCTCAGAGATAAGCTACCATTGCCCGAGCCAATCTTATTTCCATTCTATTTGTAAGCCTATTTCAATATTTCATATTAATGAAATGAAGTTTATTTCTACTCAATATCTATATTTATGGTTATATTTGTAATTTGTTGCATTCCTATTTAAATCTAGATCACCCTTACCATAATTTCTAGAATTATTCTTGTAGGTAGGAGAAACTATGGTTCGAAAGGGAAAGGGATACATCAGAAATCCTTCTCACATCCACGGGATGAGGTTGCATTATTATGAGATACATTACTTGCAAAGGTTGGTTCTTTACCTTGTTCAAATACAATTTTAAACTTCTTGTATGCCTTCAGTTTTGTCACGTGCATTCTCTGGATATGCCATATTTCTTATGGAATTACCTTTAGTTAATGACATGGTCTACTCATCGGTCACACCCAATGTTGGCAGTCCTTAAAAACCACACTGCTTGTTAGGTTAATGGTGGTACATGCCCTATCACAAAATTCTATGGCTTGGCCAGGATTCACTTAATTATCAGAAGAGGAAGTTGTGGCCATGATGCTGGAAAGAGAGGAAGAATAATTAGTGGTAAAGGGAGAAGTCGTAGATGATGCTGCTACACAAGAACCAGCATTGAATTCTGACTGGCAAGTAGGGGCAATGGAAATGGAAGGAAGTGCAAGTGATGCTATTACACAAGAACCAACATCAAATGCTAAATTGATGGAACAATTGTGGGAAGTGGAAGAAACTGTAGGCGACGTTATTACACAAGAACCAACGTCACCTGTTAAAGTGGTTGAGGATCTGGTGGAAGAAATAGGAGTTGTAGTTGACGTTTTTACACAAGAACAAGCATCGACTACTGAGCAAGTGACCAAAATAGAAGAATAGGTGGCAGAGTAAGAAAAGGAGAAGGAGAGTGTAGACCAACTACTAGATAAAGGGGAAGGAGAAAGAATTGAAGGACTTGAAGTAAGAGGCACTGAAAGGATGGAGATTGAGCAGGATATCCCTCATTCTCCACTTTTTGCTTCCCTTCCAAGAGGAGCAAGAAAATTTTTCTCTCCTAAATGCTTGGTGAAATAAAATATCTCTCCCTCCATATTAAGATTTTTAGGGACAACTAGGAGCACCATCATCGACACTGTCGCACAAGAACCAGTGTTGACTGATCGACAAATTGGGAAAATTGAAGAAATAGTTGTCAACATCGTTACACAAGAAGGAGTTTCAATTGAAGGAAAAATTGAAGAAATTGTGGCTAATGTTATTTCCACAAAGACATTGGAAGAAAATGTTGCTTTTCGTACCAACTCACAAGGGCTAGAACCAATTTTTAAGAAAATGTAAGAAGATGATTGGGCAATAGACCAGACATAGGAAAAGGGTGTTGAAAATGCTACTCCATAAGGGCCTGCAGTGGCTCTAGAGCCATTCAGGGAAGAAGTCAAGATTCCAAGACCTACAGAATAAGATGTTGGATTCGTCGCCCCAGGTTGCGGAGCATATAGTAGAAGTAAGGGTTAAATAGGCATTGGTTGATGAGTTCACTAACATCAATCCACCAAATCCAACACTGGTCATGAGACAAATGGAGGAGGTCATTATCCAACACAAACTCATTGAACAATGTTAAAAGAGAAGGGCCCCTATCTAGGAGAGGTACTTGTCACAGTTTAAGGAGAACATGAAATTAAAATGGAAATTACTAAGCTAAGGAAGCAAGTTTCATGGTGACGGGGATGGGTCAGGAAACATAAGAGGAATGATGTTCAAGCTGTTGTAAATCCTGGAACCAAAACCACTTCAGTAGTGGTGCAGACTAAACAAAAGCCTACAACTTCATAATCTGCACAGACTAAGTCATTTTTTCATCTGTTTGAGTCACGGGAATTATTGTTAATGAGACAAATTATTTCCACTCACCCTCAACGGGGGTCTATTGCTTTGGAAGACCATTGGGAAGGAGTGAGAGGAATTCGAGAACAATTTTTGAAAGTGGTAACTAATTATATGATCCACATAGAGAAAGAAAAGTAGAAATAGGACATGTAGTAGAAAAAGATTGAGGAATTAGAAGAGAAAGTGCATCTAGTTAAGGTTGACAAAGATGAAATGTTTTCTCTGTCGTAGCAGATGATTGCATGCCAACCTCCTGCAAATAGTTATGATTTGTTCCTCCGTGAATAATACTTGTTCTTCTATTCAAAGAGCATGCATCATGAGATAAGCCATGAAATATAAGATCCGATATAGTTTATGCAGATCCTGAGGGGTCATAATATCTTGAACCAACACCTCATGTGAGAACTGTAAATCGATGATTATTTTCTGGGGAATGATCAATCATTAAATACAGTGTCATATGTGGGGATATTTAGCTAAGTGCCTTCACCTCCTTCATAATTAACCAGGTTAATTGGAAGAAAGCCTTTGACACATTCAAAGAGAATGATGTGAACATGTTGTAATTCGAATGGATAATTGTTAGGCCATGAATATTTTTAACAAACATCGTACCTTCTAGGAAATAGTAGGAAAGAAGGGTTAGATGCTGGAAACATAGAAGTGTTGCACTTCCTTGTGTATAAAGAAGATTTTTACTTGTTAGGAGGAAGCCCAAGACAACTGTAAAAAATGATGGATGTTATCATCATCAATAGTAAGGACATGCGAACCTTTTAGGGCCCCTAATTTTATTCAGGATTTTGAAAGAATACCATGATATAAAAGATGTATTGAACATTGTCGGACCCAATGGATGGGTCTGAGATTTCAGTTTCCCATTGTTTGGCGACAAGTTGAGAAGTACACAATAGCTTATGTGGTAGACAAGGATTGGTGGAAGGAAGACCTTCTCACAAATGGAAATAAGGTTCCTGAAATAGAAATGGTTGTGATATATGAGCTTGCACAACTTCATGCTAACCACACTAGCTCTAACGCAGATCTGCGCAGAAGATGAGATGCATGAGGAAATCAAAAAAGGCTATTTAGAGGGTGATGTTGGTTGCTAAATTTGCCCACTTTTTACCCACCTTTTTATCCCTTTCCTATACTCATTTCATGTCCTTGTTGGTTAATTTGTATTTGAAAAACCAAAGGTATACCTATTGTCATGTGTTTCTGAATTATTAATTGATGAAGCGTAGTCATAGGGGATTATTGCCTAAAGTGAATTAGTAACCTAACTTCCATTGGGGATTTGAAGGAATGATGATCAAGACCATGATTCAACGTATGATTATTATTAAGCTGGGAACACTATCTTTGGATATTATCTACAAAGGTGGTTAAACTTATCGACTAGCACAAGTGATATTTTTATATTCAGTTGTATCTAGAGAATCGCTATGTATTTGTTGGCAGACAACTATCATAATCTTAGGAATTGTTAGTTGTTAAATGAAATGTATAAGTAGTGTTACAGGGCTAGGAAATCCGCCACTACGAGATACACGAGAATTCTGAGTTGTAACAACAAACCTCTTTAATTTTATTTTGATTAATGCAATTTCCGATCTCCTGAGCATTTCATAGTTCTCGATATTGTCATAAACCTAATGAGGGAGTTGGGCCCACTCTCCTGACCACATGTTGTTGGATTCATTGTGTGCAAAGGTTTATTTCTATTTCATTATGTTCTTGTTGTGTAATGATTTATCAGTGTGTTGCTATGAGTCTTAAATTGTTGTTACTATGATTTTTGTTACAATTATTACTTGTTGTTACACATTGTTATGTTTATGATTGAATATTCAATGCTAGGTAGGGAAATTGTGTCCTGCACATACCTTGCATGATAGCCTTGAAAAACCTAGTCGAGCCCTAGGTTGAAAATTAATGTGGAATTGGGTGAATTGTATGATTCATATTTGAACAACAACATTACACAAAGATAGATTATGATTAGATTGAATACATGATTACCATAGATAATTTTGATTTGGAGGCTTGCATTGTGTGTGAAAGAATTTATTGTGTTTCTTTTTGGTTCGGTCTTTACATTTTCTCATTTTAGTTAGGAATAAATGTTCATGTTACCAAATAGCTAGAATTTATGGTATCCTTTTCAACGATGCCTTCTTTTCAGTTGTTAATAGTTAATGCCTACTTTTTAATTAGAAATAGTTAGTGTTTACTTACGATTTCTTGTAGACTATGGGATTAGTGTTTGTAGTAGCTAGGGTTTTATTTCTAATGAATTCCTTTGATTGGAAGACTAAAATAGGAGGTTGACTAGTGCAAGAACGTAAGGTGTGATCAATTTCTAGACAAATTAGGATTTTTTTTTGCAGGTCCCTAAAATATTTCTTTCGCATTTCCAGTGTTGTGCCTAAAAGTATACAGAATTTCGAATGGCATTAAATGTCTTTCCATTAATATGCCATATACTACACCCAACACTCCATCCAAATTAGAAAGCCATAGCTTGCCTACATGCACCAACCTCTTATAATTGTAGGCCCCTACCTACTTTAGCCAAGTGTTATACTTTTCATACAATTTTATAACTAATAACAATGGCCTATCGCAATATTACAAGAAATAATAAATCTAATATGTTGTCTCTCTATAACTCTCTGTTCGCTTCTCTGCACACTCACTTAGTTGTTCTTGACATAGCTACTTTAATTCAACAACATTATTTTCTCCTCACTACTTAAACCAATAATGGAAAATAAGCATATCGACTGTTCTGTGCAGCTTACTCTGTTATTCCACTCAGTTTCAACTCATAAATTCAATTCACGCGCACATAGAACCCAAACACTATACTTTCATCCCTCAAAGGAAAATCTCACTAAGCCATTATCTAGAGTGTATGCTCAAATTCTGTCACATATTTCAAGAACCACATTAAATGAAATAGAGCTTACTAGAAAATAGAAAATGGAGCATGAAATCAATAATCATAATTATAAAAAATGATTTCTTATGTGATACCATTGATCCTTAAAAGGCCAGTATGATTATCCTAGCTAATTAATTAACCACAATACCTTATCAAAGTTTTTCAACTAAGACTACATTCTACTTCTCAACTAACTAAAACTTGTTCCCTATTATCATCTGCCCAAGACTAGAGGAATCCCATTACCAAAACAAATGTGCTACACTAAATGCATTACAATGATATGTTGCATTTAGCCAACACAGTTTAATTTTGTGTCATGTTTTCTATTATGGTATCCAATTATGATAAATCCTTCTTCATTTAACAATTCTAATATATCACAATGTTTTTAATAGTTTCTATAATTAGATCTCCACAATCATCTAATTTCTAGATTCAGTGAATGTTGTCAAAGGTGGTATTTTTCACTCTTAATGAATTTTCATCATACATCCAAGGGGATAAAATGAAAGGCCTAATTAATTAGTACTTAAAACCAAAATGTAGGGCCCAAGAGTCCTCTTAGTGTGTAGGTTGGGTAGGGGGGTCATCCCACATCCTTTCTATGCACCTGCACTTTCTCTCGATGATGCCAAAGGCTCAAGTAGCCCAACACACCCAAAATCAAGCCATTTTTCCATTTTGAGCTTGAGCAATGACTCATTGTTGAAACTGATAACATGGGAACTTCACCAAAATACACCTTTGGTGCAAACCTCAAATTCCTCACCACATCAACATGCTTACATCATCTATGCAACGTGTCCACTATTGGTAGTGCCATGTGTCACTAGGAAATAGGCCACTTAAGCACCTAAAAGGTCCAAAGTTACATGCCATGTGTCCATGCCATGTGTCCATGCCATCGGTAGCAAATTAGCCTATGCTAGCATCATCTTCCCATTGTAGATTGTGCATGAAACTATATAAGACTGCAACCTTATGTTTATAACCCTCTGATTTCTAGAACTTTCACCAACCACCAGTTTTGATTCTTGGGGAGTCTTTTACGCTACCTTATGCCATTAGAAATATTTTTGCAAGGTATATCCATCTAAGCACATTGTAAAGGCATATAAGTAGATCCACTAAGACAAAAAATCATTCAAACACAAGGGTAACCATCAATCATATTTATAATATTTTTATCTTACTCACTTAACCTACTACTATGATGGTTCTCTACTAAAACTCATCGTTACCAGTGAAATTCCCATGAACTTTAATTTTCTTGGAAGGCTCCATGGAACATAATTTTTTACATCAACGATAACATTTTTGCCAACAATCTGTTGAAAAATGTGCAACGGGAAATGTTAAATTTAGAATGTGCTAAAAATAGACCTGCTAAAAGTAGCATGTCTAAAAATAGTAGTTTGGCCAGTGAGGTCATTGGGCACATTGGGTGAGAGGTGAAATTGCTAAAAATAGAAAGTTCTAAAAATAGCATTTCTGGGTCCCTTCCTATTTATAGCAATCCCTAGTCTATCTAAAGGAAGTAAAATTAATTTTGGTCTTAACAAGAGTTGGAAATATTAATTGATTAATTTAGTTGAGTTAATTAGTTAAGGAAATTCGAATTTCAAGTCTTTGTGAGCATGCACATGATTTGTCCCACTGATTGAGGAATTGATCCTTAATTTCATCCATTGATTGAGGGAATAAGTATTAGTTCTATAATGAGAGAATCAGTTGACTTACTTATAACTAGTCAAATCCAGTTAGATTATTTTAACAAGTTGTTAAAATAATAAAATGTAGTTTGTTAATGCTTACATCCATGTGACAACTATTATTTTAGATAACTGTTACATGTCAATTCTATCGGAGACCCAGTTGAGATCAAAGAAGGGACAATGTACTATTACTTGGATGAACATTTTTCCTATAAAGGAAGCTCATCCATGATGAGGATTTAAGGTTCCTTGAGGATTGTGCAGTTTTACAGGGTGTGGGATCAGTGTGAGAGATCAATATTACACTTGGTAATAGTAGGATGACCCAGGAGAAACTGTGCAAGGAAATAGGAGGCTTGGAGGGCAGAGGAGGAGGCTTAGCAGAAGTCTTGATTGCTTGTGAGCATCCAGGATGATTGTACTAAGAGATGGCTAGCTATGAGAGCTAAGGCTTTGTGTAATCATGATGTATTTCCATCTTCATCTATGAGGATTGTAGTGAGAGCTGGTTAGCTGTGTGAGAGCTAAGGCTATGTATAAATCCTATGTATGATAATATAGAGAGTGGGGTTTTATGTTGGTGCTTTCGCCGGTGATATATTCTGTGTTATGTGTGATTGATTCCTTCTTATCATTTATATGTGTTCTTATTGATGTTGCTCATGGTTGATTAGGCTTCTGCTAAATTGTTTGTAGAAGTAGATCAAGTGTTTTTATTTAGTACATTGCATTACCAGGTGAAATTTATGGAATCATTGGAAATCACTTTTCTATCACTTTGATGGCTCAAAACAATAGCAACACTATCCCAAACATCTTTCATACTCTTCTATTCTTGAAAACGCTCCCCCTAAAATATTAAACTTACAGTTGTTCTTTAGCTACAACTACCCCTTAGATGTTATCATTTCAAAATGTTTGGCACATAAACCATCGGAATTATAGATGTTCATCGACCACAAATCCCCCTTGGATGCTTTCATTTCACAATATTTGGGCCACTATTCCCTATATGAAATCAATGGTAAATAGTACCGCAATCTTCTAGTGAAACTATTGAACCAATTTAATCACCATTAATTGACTAAACCACAAGCATTGGTTGTCAACCCAGAGTAGTTTTGTTCATTTCAAATGAGCATGCACTATCTGTGTTGATACACTTTAGCAAAGAGTAAACACAAGTCAAAACAAATGTTTCTATACCTAATTGCCGAAAGTAATCATTCATGTAGAAACATAAAAAATTCTTCAGAAATGAAATCACACTTCTTGTCACCAAAGAAAAGGAGTGCCAAACATCAGGCTACTAACTAAGTCGGCTAACTGAACAATATGCTTAAATTAATCCTGTGTGACAACATATTAGAAATTTGGAAACATAAATAAATTCATCCTGGAAATTCAGATTACATGGTGAGAAGAATAATTGAACACTTGCTGAAAAGAACCAATAATTAACCTACCACTATGTTATTTATGCTACTACAATCCCTACTAAAGAGGAGGACCCTTCCTCCCTAGCAGGGTGCAGAGATGAAATACGAATTAATAAAACTTCAACAACATAATTACGAAAGCATCAACAACGCTACTCTTTGTATTAAGAAAATGATCATGAATTAAAAGAGAAAAATAAAAAGACGCCTCCTCATTTACATGCAACCGAGTTGATTTTATAAGTTTGAAATGTCCAAAATAAGAAATGGATCAGTCATGAGAATCTCATGATTCTCATGTTGATTAATATAAAGAGAAAATAAGAATCATTACAACAAGTTCTAAATACAAATATTATTGTTATTCCATCATTCTTAAAAATCACAATTGTCTTGATTCCCTAGCTTCCTATGGATAATACAATATTCACAAAAACTGTCCTATAGAATAGTACCCACAATCCTTAGATGGTTGTAAAGTAGTCAAGGTCCCATGATGTAACAACAATGCTTAATTTGTAACAACAATGCCTGAGGTGTAACAACAATTTGGAGTGTAACAACAATGTTTGAGATGTAACAACAAGTACTTAGAATCCATTGTTCATCCTTTGGTTGTAGTCTTGGAAGCATCACCTGAAAGAAATAGAACCATAGAGACTTTTCTCCATAATTTCCTAGGTTAGCCATAAAAAAGGATATCATCTCATTTATATCTAACAAAAATGAAAAAATAATATGTTATGAAAAAAATGAATTCTTATAACTAGGAAAAAGGTAATTGTGATGTAAGGTCCACAAGTTCACAGGTGAAATGGTCAAGTATAGGGGGGGGGGGGGGGGCGGGGCGCGAAGAGCACTCAAAATATGCACAAATCCTACACCCAACATCTCCCCCAAGCTAACGCAATTGTATGTCCTCATACAGAATACCTCAGAGCCTATTGTTATGATTCATATGCAATTTTGTCAAATTATAAGCATTAGTAGTATTACCCTCAAAAACCCTATAACCGTGAATATCCATTAGCTGATGTGGCAAAGATTCCTCCTCGTAATTAGATAGTTTATATTGAGGCTGGTATTTCTTCAATGGTAACCAAATTACAGGATATTTGAACTTGAGTCCTATCCAAAAGGCGGATAATAGACCTACAATCCGGGCATACTCTGGAACTCATGAAACAACAACCACAAAATTTTGAAAACAAAATGGGTCGCTCTCCTGTAGTCCTATGCTACAAACCTTTGTGCGTTTATAGCACCCTGTTGGTGCACAACTCTTAATTTTCACAAATAGGTTGAAGTATATCTTCGTGATCCTCCTCATGTAGGTAGTTGCCTACTCCTTAACATCCGTAACAATCAAAAGTTTCCTAAAGGGTCGTCTCAATTCTGCAGCCATACCTAGTTTAGCTGAGATCATTAATGTTTTTTTCTCGTCATTCGGGTCCAATGAACTCATATCCATATGCCAATCTATCTAAATTTTCACAAAGGAAATAAAGATGTGCAAATCCAAATCGACCATGTAAGAAAGACAGTTCACAGCCATGTGCGTGCTAACATGTTTACAAATCATGTTATGAAGAAAAAGCTTACAAAGAAAGATTTGATCCTGGAAATTACAAGAACAAAAGACATCTAAAAAATTTCGGGTAGAATCATCCAAATAAGGTCTATTTTCATAGATCACATTCAACTAAAACAAGAAAAATCATTCCCATATAAAAATTAGGTAGGTAGGAGAGGGTCTTCTACACCCTAACAGATTTAGGGTGAGTTCATGCAACTTGTTTTTGTCATTTTTCAAATCCCAAACTTTATCTTGTAACAGTTGCAACTGCTCTTCTTTCTTCTTCATAGCTACCTCTTTCCCTTGTCTTTCCCATTTTCTTCCAAATCCTTCCCAGCCCATTTCTCCTTAATAGATTTTATAACTTTCTAGTGTGCCATCAATGAGATCACTCTATCTTGCAACATGAGTTTCTACCATTTCCACTTCTATAACTCATATATCAATAAAATTCTCTCAAAATACCATCTTGATTCAGGACCCTATGGTCCTCTACATGCACTATCACTTGGGGGTGTAACAACATCCCAAGGATTGAACTGCTCCATCTCAATTGTTGGTTCTTGTGTAACAAAAATGTTATCAATGAGTTCTTGTGTATCAGTCTCTTCTTTTCATCCATGGTTAGCTTCGGCCTCTACTATTGCTTCTTGTGTAACAACAATGTCATTGGTAGGTTCTTGTGTATCAGTTCCCAGGTTGTCACCCATGGGATGCTCCGTTTCAGCTGTTGGTTCTTGTGTATCGACAACATCGTCAACAGGTTCTTGTGTAACATTTTCCCAGGGATCGATTTGAGTCTCGACTGAGGTGGTGCTTGAAACGCAGACTTTGGATCTGGTTTCTATTAGGTTTATGGTGCATGCCACACACATAGAAGATTGTGCAGAATCCACCATCATTGTGTCCACTGCTTCTATGAGAGTATCCAGATCTGGAACCCTTACTTATGCTCTACTTTCTTCTAATTGCTGCTTTAATTTGTCATTTTCTTCTTCTAAGATTTGGATTTTAAGCAACAAAGATTGAGTCTCTTTCTTACCTGGAAGAGGGTCTTCTTCTGGATGGAGTTGTTCCTCCTCTTTTTGCTTCCCTGTGTCCTTTCTTGGTCCTTCACGAGATGAATGTGAAGGTTTCGTCCATGAACTCACCCTTACCCTTTTCTTCAATATTTTCTCGCATATCGTCTTCTTTAATGACATTTTCTCAACCCTTCCCTCTAAATATTGGCCTTCTTTTACAATTTTTTCTACTTCTTTTGGGGCATTAGGGGCTTCAGTTCGCCTATTGTCAGAGGTCCTTTCTTTTCTACTCATGAATTCTTCCCAGCTTCTTCCATGTTGTTTTGAGGCATCTAGTATAATCAATTTGATCAAACCATGATTGGTGACACAAGTCTCAAGGTGTGCAACACTTTTTACAGCTGCAAGCATGTGCCTAATGATCTCTAAGAAAAAATATGGAATTTTAACCAGCTACATGTGCCGGAAGTGGTGTTTCCCTTCCCTCGCAGGTGTTGTTTCCCTTCCCTTCTAGGTTATATACTTAATAATGTACAGGTTCACATCTCCCCATGGCTAAGGGAGTGACAATCTATCAATTCTCCTACCCTTCTTCTCCAATTTTTATTCTCCTTGAAGGAACTCAGCCTTAAGAGAAGCGTCATTGTTTTTCTATTGAACCGCCATTCTCCCGCAATCTGTAGTGATGTTACACGAGGAATTACTTCGTGTGTGACTTTGACCTTTAACCCCCAGACTTCCATCTGGTTTTTGTGTAGGTTCCTAGTGAATTCCATTCCCACTGACTCTTTTAACCCCTTAAGTTGTTCGAAAAAATCGAACTAGCCCACTTCCTTAAAGACATGGCATGTGTTAGGGAAATTTTCCAAAGCTTCCATCCAAGTGGGCTCATGCCAGATTGCTACCCCTTCCATCTTTACCCTTGCACTATGTACTCGGTTCTAGCTTTGAGAATTTGGAATGAAAGTGAAATGCTTGTTGAGGTTGATGCTAGGGAAGTAAAATGAAACAAAACAAGGATTTTGGGTTAAAGAGAATGATACTGCACACATTATGGTCCATTATTGGTCTATATCATGAAGATGTAGCATTAAATGTGCTTTCAATTCTTGGCATAATTGGAATAAAAGGGATAATGATGAAAAGTTTTTAATAATGATTACCATTTGTAAATTCAAGGTCATAGAATATGAAATGACTCGTTCTCTCCCCTGAGTTTAATATGATGTCCTTCCTTGGCCATCTAAAGAGACACCATATTTATTTTCCATAATTATTAAATAGAGGACATAAGTGATATAACTTTATGTGACGTACCTGGCGTGATGTGGCAAAAAGCTGGTAAAAGGAATTGATCCTAACAATGAGGTGATAATCAAATGAGTTTCTCTCGTAGCATAGTGCTAATGAATACTCTTTCTTTTCTTATTGCGGTTGATGATTTCATCAATGTGGCTGCTTACAAGTTGAAAGGTATTACATATGTAATAACAATTTATTCTCCATTCTATTTGTACAACTGTGTTTTATTTACACAATATTCCTAAAAATACTTACAAAAAGAATTTACAAACATATTCTAATAGCACGTGTAACAACATGAAAAGTATAATATACATGGGTTATATAATGTTATTACAGAGGAAAAAGAAATGTGTAATAGCCTCCACATAGTGGTTTTTAGCTGTCACATTCGGTCTTTCTGTGCCCCATTAAAGGTTTTCACAACACGATTTCTATTTATTCTTTTTATTGTTGTTATTATTATTATTATTTTATTTTGGGTGTAACAGCCACCAACAAAAGTTGGTTTAGCTACTACAGTTATTGGAAAATTAATAAATTGCAAGCAAAGGGCTATTATCCTCTACCTTTGTAATTTGAAGGTCAGAATTTGTGACAATTTTGACGAATGTTTCCTTTGAAGTAGGTTTGTGATATAGATGAATATGGGGCCCATTCGCAAACAATGGTGTTCTAGCACTATTAATAGTTACTAAATTTACAATCCCATTGTCAAATATTGTGTCAACTTCATAAGTACCAAACCACCTCGTGTAGAGATTCCCTTTAAAATCCTTCAATCTTAAATTCATATAATGAAGCCCAATATCCTTTTTGAAATTTCTTATTTTTAATGAATTTATTATGCCACTTAGCCCTTTGCTACTGGAAATTGTTTGTTTGTTGAATAGTAGCTAACCATTTCTCATCCAGTTCATTAAGCTGATTCAACCATTGTTTTTATGCTGTTGCCAGATCTAGATTTACCTACAGTGTTTTTCTCAATATCTTAATTTTTAACTCTATAGGAAACATGAGATTTTTTCCATACACTAACTTGTATGGTGAGAATCCTGTAGTGTTTCTCCATGTAGACTGGTATGCCCACAACGCTTCTAGGAGTTTATCAACCCATGTCCTTCGATAGCTAGCTATGATCTTGGTAAGAATACCCTCAATAACCTTGTTGGTGCTTTCTAATTGGCCATTTTCTTGCAGATGTTAAGGCGATGTTATTCTATGACATATTTTATATTTCTCAACTAGGTTCTAAATCAAATGAGATGTAAGCTAGGACCATCCATCTATCACTATTTCCTTGGGTACTCTAAAGCTGACAAAAATCTCTTCAAACAAGAAGTCTAAAACATCCTGCATTGTAGCTCTGGTTAATGCTCTTGCCTCGACCCATTTGGTGACATAATCTGTGCAGACTAGACTGTAAGTTTTTTGTTGAGATGATGGGTTATTTGGTCCTACAAAATGTAAGCTCCATTTCTCAAATGGTTCTAAGACTATTTGAGGTTGCAATGCCATCTCATCTGATTGGACAAATTGACCCATTCTCTAGTAGTTGTCACATCCCTTCATGATTTCTTAGCATCCTAGATCATGTCGCTCCATGTTCATCCTTTGGTTGTGGTCTTGGAAGCATCCCCTAAAAGAAATAGAACCACAGAGCCTTTTCTCCATAATTTCCTCGGTTAGCCATGAAAAAGGATATCACCTCATTCATATCTAACAAAAATGGAAAAATAATATGTTATGACAAAAACGAATTCTTATAACTAGGAAAAAGGTAATTGTGATGTAAGGTCCACAGGTTCAGAGGTGAAATGGTCAAGGATGGGGGGGAGAGGTACTCAAAATACGCATAAATCCTACACCGAACAGAAACCATGCCCAAATTTGATGCCCTTCTCTTGTAGCCTACTTTTTAAAATGATCACCATCATAAGTTGCCACTGACCATTATCTGAGTTAAATCAACTATATGTGGCAAATAACAATCTAATTTTTTTCCTGAGATATTGAAATGGATCCAACAATAGGATTTTTGTAAATATATATACAAGTTTATCATTAGTGGCCATATAAATAATGAGAACTATATTATCAAAAAAAATTTCTCTCAATAAATTATATTTATTTGGGATGTATTTTTTCTTTAAATGGATAAAAGGGCTCTTGGAAATGCTAATAGAACTAGCATTGTCACACTGGATTGGGATTGGTTCATTTGAGTCAACCTTGATGTCTTTGAGGTTCTGTTTCATCCAAATAATTTGAGTGAAGTAAGTGGTTGTAATTATGTATTCAACTTATGTTGTAGTTAGAGAGATGGTGCCCTGATTTTTGGTTACCCAAGATATAAGAAAGTCCCCCAAGAAAAATGTTGCTCAAAAGGTACTTTGGTTTTCATTAGTGCTACCAAGCCAATCAAAATTGGTATAAAATTTTAGATTAAAATATTTACCTTTATCATAGTACAAGCCAAAGTTTGATATTCCTTGCAAATATTTAAAAATTCTCTTCACTACATTCACTTGGCTTTCCTTTGGACTTGCTTGAAATATGGCCATTAGGCCTATTTCTTGAATTATGTTTGGTCATGGAATAGTTAGATAAAAGAAGCTTATAATAATTTATCTATAGGACATATGACTCACAAGAGGAGATTCATCCTCTTTACTTAACTTACAACCATTCACCATGGGGATACAAATTGGCTTGCAATATTCCATCTCAAATTTCTTCAATGTCTCATTTAGATACTTGGATTGAGATATGAATATACCATTTTTAGATTGGGTGATTTGCAATCTAAGGAAGAAGGAAAGATACCCTATCATTGACATTTCAAATTCCTTTTTCATTACACTAGCAAACTATTGTCCCCTCTATTCCAAATCACTACCAAAGATAATATCATATACAAAAACCACAATAATTACAAAATAATCATCTTCAAAGTTAATGTACATATTTGTACAAACAATACCTCTTTTAAAACATTGCAACTGCAGATATTTGTCTAGTCTAGTATACCATTCTCAATTTGCAAACATAATCTTTATTCTTCAAGAGAAAGATGCCTTCTGGAAATTATACATACACTTATTCTAAATCTCCATTGAGGATGGTTTATTTTACAGCCATTTCATATACTTTAATATTCTTATTACTGGAAAAATTTAGAAACATTCTAATGGCCTCCATTCTTGTTATTGGTGCAAATGTTTCTTCAATTTCTATCCCTTTTATTAGTGCATATCCTTTGTAGACCAGTATTGATGTGTCTCTCCGAACTTGTGCCTGCTCATTTAACTTATTCTTGAAAACTCGTTTGGTGCCAATAACATTTTTGTCCTTTCTTCTAGGGACAAGATCCCAAGCTTGATTTTTTCGAATTTGATCCAACTCTTCCTTCATTTCTTTCATTGAAAAATTGTCTTTACTTACTTGCTTGATATTTTTGTGTTTCATTTGTGTGTGCAATGAAAAATTTGGATGAGTAGAACTACCAATGAATTTTCACTTACTCTAGACTTTGATCCTTTGATCACTAATTATTTTATTTTCCAGGTGTTGTTTTTGTACACACATGAATGGGGTTCTATGCCTTTTTGTTGTAACTTCTTATTCAACTTATTATTCTTTTTGCTCTAAATATCTAAGAGTAGGATCACCTTCATCACTTGACGTCTTGTTTTCTTCGACTTCACTAAATGATGTAGTGTTTCATTAACTATGATAGTGAATGAAATCTTCACCTCTTATTATCCTCTTCTTGAAGCATTCGTAAACTTTGCTCCTGATTGCATATCTAAGGAATATGCCCTCATCTACTTGAGAGTCAAACATTACAAGGTATTTTTCATTTCTCTTGATATAGAATTTAATCCCAAATACCTTCGAATGTTTTATATATTTTGATTTTCCTTACCATAACTCGTAAGGGATTTTATCACTATTTGTTTGAGTTGTGTTCTATTTGGTAAGTAAATAATTTCTTAATTTTCTCTTCTCTAAAAGGTTTTTGCAACATTTCCTTCATCCATAATTTCTCCAACCATCTCCTAAATGGTTTTGTTTTCCTCTGAATGATCCATTATGTTTTGGTGTTCTTTCTACTAATTCCTTCCTCCTTATGCCATGCTATTAAAAAAAAATGAAACTTTTTTGAGATGAATTCTCTCTCCCTACTGGAGCTCAAGCATTTAATCTTAATTCAATTATCATTATCAAACTAAGCCTTAAATTTCTAAACTCACTGAAGGCTTTTGACTTTTTTTCAAAAAAATTATTCAAGTAGCCTTAGTAAAATCATCAATAAATAAAATAAAGTACATATCTAACCTTGGGAAAATTGTTCTTTGTGGGACAACTGTTACAAATTAAATAACAAAGCAATAGAACACATAAAATATCGTAGAAACACAAACACTAAAATACATAAAATAAGAGAGACATAGATATACGTGGTTCTCCCAATTTCGCCTATATGCATAGAGAAACATCAAATCCTTCCTTTAATGGTATCCAACAAACTAAAGGTCTACAACCTACAATAAATCTAGTGCAACTTCCTCTTCATTGTCACACTATCTCCTCTCTTTTTGTCACAAACGAAATAATACACAATTGCAATAAAATTCCCTCATATAAATTGAGGGATGTCTTCTAAAGCAAACGACCATAAATTAACATTACTTCTACCATCATTTCTTCCAAGTCATGAATGACCTAGATTGAATATGAAATTAAAATATTTTACAACACAAATTTTTATCAAAATTTTTCTTTTCGAGCCACTACCACTAAACCCCCTACGGGGGTGCTAGTGGGTGGGATAAGCCCCCCACACCCCATTTCAGGGACTCGGATCCAACCATGGACAAAGAAAAACCTTTGAATTAGGAAGATAATCAGGCTCCACACCCAACAACCAAAAATATCCATGTGAACTAGATCCAAAGGTTTAGAAGATGAGAAATCCTTTCATTCAAACTGATTCATTTTCGGTTTTCCTATTTGACATCACTTGCATATTTGAATATTAGGCTTTGATAGTCTTATTAAGCCTGTGATTTCTCTTAAATTACTAACCTTGACTAGGATATCAAAATTTAAATACTCAAACCTTTTGTGCCACTACCATGTTTGATTTATTTTTCTCAATATAAATTCACTCTAGAATCATCAAAGATGTGCACATTGTTGTGAGCCTTGACTAAGTTTTGCACCATATTTCCATCCTCTTCATTTTGTAACTCATAATCATTAGAGTGAAAATTAACATCATAGCCATTGTCACACATTTAAATTGCGCTTAATCGGTTGTGTTTGAGACCATGATCATATAATACATTTTTGTGCCTTGATCTTTTCGTCGAGAGTGACTACGCCCTTTCCTTGAATTTGTGTATGAGAATTATTTTTTAATGCGGAATTTAATTTAGTTTCCACTTTTAGAAAAAAATTAATTAATTTTGTCTTCAGTAATGTGTTTGGATCAACCACTTTCTACCTGCTATTTTCCTTCTTGATCAACTACAAATAAATCAAGTCCACATTCCTTAATTTTCTCAATCTTCAACTTCCACCTCTTCATGTTTCATGGAAGTACTTACTATTAAGACATATGTTGTTTAGATGAATAATCAAACATGATTTTTCACTCACTTGACTTGTGGACAAAGTTATTATTTTTGAAACATTCAGTTTCATTCAACAAAGGGAGGAAGGGATTTCCATTTCCAGCAAAATAATTTCTAGACCTAGGATTTCGATAATATATAGATCTGCAATTTTCATCTCTTTCATCTTTGAAATTTCTACAATTAGTAGATTTATGCCAAAACTTATGGCACTCATAGATATTTCCATAGAATAACCTTGGATAACTAAAAATTGAGAATTGATAGGATTCAATATATTGATTGTACCTCAGTTGCCTTGATGTTTGGCTTACATATCTTCATGGAGAAACATTTGAGATTTTAATTGGCTTTCTCCACTATTGACTACTTTGCCAATTTGTATTCTACTTATCATTATTATCTCCATTTTGAAGTTCCCTTGCATTTTCTTGAATTTCTTCGACTCTTGTATACTTGGTGTCCTCCTTCCCTTTAAAGAGTTGTTTTGGATCAGAGTATCCCAGTCTTGCCTTCTGTAACACCCTCCTCCCACACTTAACCATGTTCATTGGTCCATTGGGGTAAATATGTGATAGAGAGTTACTATGATTTGACTTAAACTCCTAGTTGTAGTTACGGAAGTGGAATCAACAAACCGAAATCTTAATGACCTTAATCGGGAGCTACAAGATCCCCAAGAGTTAAACCACCCCTCGAGGTTCCCAAACTGCGAGTCAGATTGTTTTTTCACTAACCTCAAATCCCGATTGCATGCACAAGCCTCCATCCATGCGACTATGGGCATCCAGTCACATGCATAAGCTTACAAGGGAAAGGTTGCAGTCCCAATTTCCTAGTTTTGTGCCTGTAACCATAGATTTTGTGCCACTTTTTTAGGGCTATAATCTAGCTCACTACCGAAAACTAGATGAAACTTTCCAAAACAATAAATGGGACAAAGTAAAAGCCTCTAAAAAAACAAATTATCAAGGAATTGACCTAACCAAGCATAACCATGACAGACATTGTGTCAAAAACACTGAAAATGAAATCAATAGGTTATAAATGGATATCTAAATGTAGGGGACTCATACTTATATGAAAATTATGAACAAGGTATGATGCCTTCTCACAATAGCTGCAATAACATACATTAGGTCATGTGTTCAATTATCGTTCAATTACCAATAAAAACATTATAAGATCCATAACTAGAATATGTTATGAAACAATGCTTATAACCAACATATATCTAGAATAACAACAATGATAGAAAATTCGTTAAAGCCACATAATAAAAATAATAATTTATCATGCCATACATAAGGAAAATAACTCTTATTAACATATGGAAATCCAACTAAGTCAGGGACTTCGATACACCACCTTACCATAGATTCGGTTGAACTAAATCTTTCTTTCAGCTAATCAACCGAGTGCCCTATCACAATAGCTAGAATAACATAAATTAGGTCATGTGTTCAATAATCTTTCAATTACCAATAAAAACATTATAAGATCCATAACTAGAATATGTTATGAAACAATGCTTATAGCCAACATATATCTAGAATAACAACAATGATAGAAAACGCGTTAAATCCACTAAGTTAGGGACTTCCACACACTGCCTCACCATAGATTGGGTTGAACTAAATCTTTCTTTCAGCTAATCACCCTGGTCCCTATTCTAAGCATGAATGTGGGACTGACAAAAAAGAAACCAGAGATTCCTCAGGATTTATTATGTATCCCACCATTACTGGTCAAGGTATTTATAGGCCTGAAATCCTCAAATCTATAACCAGGCCTTACCAAAATCTTTCCATTACCAATCAAGGGATTCCTAGGCCCAAGCAAGGAAACATACAATACCCACCTTTAATGCAATCTCACCAAAACCGGTAAAGGGATCACTGGGCCCTAAACAAGCATGTATGCTTTTAGATTTCCTCTCCAATATATTGAGGAATTTTCCCATCTCTACCCTCATGGTTTATCATGTATCGTGCCATTATGCGTCAAGGGATTCCTAGGTCCCTGGGAATGTTCCTAAGACCACCTCACATGGTTCCAAAACTATACAACAATCCAGCTCAACCAAATGAAAGAAACCCATTGATGAGCCTCCAAATTAGACATAATTTAAGGCCCATCTAACCATCCTTCATAACATTGAACATATCTTTTTGAATTAGATAACATAATTTTAACATTAATATGTTCATTAGGAAGTTTTTATGGATAATTGGATATTTATGCCTAATATTATTTATTTTTGAAGAATATCGTGACAATATTGGGCAGATTATGAAGATTTGGAGGAGAAGATAATATAGGAACTTTCTCCCTACTACAAGAGAATCAATATTGGATAATAAATCAACAAGATATTATGAAATTATTGCACAAATTCTGGAGCTCCAAAGATTGAGAAAATCTAGGAATGTGTTCCATGTCATTTAATGCAGATTCCTAGTGTTGGGAACTAGATCCACTATTTGAGGGTTTTTGGAGGGGAAATATTCCTCATTTCAAGAATAATTCTTCCTCATAATTTTTTATAAGTACCAATTTGAATTTTCCTCTAGGGGTGGCTTTCTCTTAGTCTTCTTGTGGAGAGAACTTGTATTTTTGCAACTCCACTTTCATTTCTAGCAAAGGATGTTATATGATTGATTCAAATAATGAAGCTTGGTACCATTTTTATCTTCTAAATCTTAGTATGGTTCATATCACTTTGATTTTCTTGGTATTATCCATCCTAGGATCCTCAAATCCCTTTTTTATAATTTACTTTCTTTTCACTTCTTATTCACACGCATCTCTTGTTCTTGTTTTTCCTATTTTTGCTTTCAGTATTGATGATTTCTTGTTATAGGATTGGGTTAAGTGGTTGAAATGAGTTATTTTGCAGGAGAAAAAGAATTATTTCATCCTTGGAACATCTTTTAAAGGTCATACTAATCATTGAGCTACTTGGATTAGATCTCTTATTCACAAATCTAAAATATTTTGGAAGCCCCTTGTAGAAAGTAGTACTATTTTTTGCTATTTCTTACGCCATGCTAATGAGATTCATTTGAGTTTATTACACTTGAATTAGATGATAAAAAATTTCAATTTAATAACAAAAATTACCCCATTTAATTTTCACTTGATTAGATTAGTGATTTGATAGGTTAACTAGCTCACTCGAATTTCTAGATTTTAGACTAGCAATTTTTTGTTATTTTTTAGCATGTGTTAACAAGGCATTTTTGAGCGATTCCACTTGGAATGGAGACCTAAGACATCCTATTCAATAAAAAAAAAATTCCATCACATTTTTATTTGATTTAATTTGTCATTCAGTGAATTATATCTTCCTATAGAAAATCTGTAACTTCTTATAGCAAACATTGTCACTTCATGTAGAACTCCTCTAGCATGTGTAAACTTGACTAGATTTGCCCAAAAATCTTAGTTTTTGTCTCTTAGGGTTGAACCATAACCCCTATGATCTAAATATGTGATTTAGGAAGAATAAAACACCAATTAGGACATTATTTCTTAAGAATTATATTACGCTTATTTATTTGAATTCATGCTCTTAGGAATTCAATTTCAAATTGTTCCTCTTGCCTAGTATTAATTTATTTTGAAATAACTTTTCCATTTATGAAATTAGTTTAGGATTTTATTTCATTAAAATTACTTCATTACATCATGAAAGATAAATAAGGACACATTGTATGTTGCACATTTAGTGTCGATACCTCTTAAGTTTGTAATATTGATAATTAAAGTTGGTAGCCTTGGGAGTTGATTGAACATGGGAAAATTTTGATAAATGTTTAAAATAAAAAAAATAAAAAAAATATGGATGTTTCCTTTGAATCGAGCCTAATATGAAGGGGAATTGCAATTATTTTTGAGTGAGCATGAAATCGACCTTCCTCCAGGAAATATGTGAAAGTTGTTCTTTTTGCCTCTATCATAAAACCCTCATTACACAGGAATATCTAAGATTTCTAGCAGAAATAGATATTTTCCCTGCGAAATTCGGAAATTTGTATTGAGGCTACGGGAGGTGGATCTAACCATAGAAATCCAAAAAATAAGAAGAAAGAGAAGAAGAGGGTAGAAAAAGGCAAGAAGGCATTCACCATGAAAATGTTGGCATTATGACATAGATTTGGCGCTATGACACAGGTGTTGTCCTTGATGGAAACTCACTCAGATTGCAGATCATAGCTCAGCAGGTTAACAGAACAGAGTTACAGATCAGACTTCATAGAATGAGGAAAGAGAGGTATACACAGGTTCACCTTGACAAACTTCCATATACACGTGAGTTAATAGACCAAAAGGAGCATATACGTACACATGCACTTTCACAGAATGAAAGGCGCATATATGTTAGAAAACCAAGTTTTGGTCCAAGGTATTTGGTCCATGGTATTTTGGTCTATGGTATTTTGATCCATGGTATTGGTCCAAGATATATGGTCTGAGGTATTGACCCTAAGTATTTGATCCAAGGTATTGGTCCTAAGTGGTTTTGGTCCATGGTATTGAGTAAGGCCTAAGACTATAAAAGGAGGAGAAGATCATTAGGAAAAGGTACTCAAGCATTGAATATCTGATGAAGAGTAAGATCTAGTATGCAGGTTATTGAGTTATGGTGCATAGATGGATCTGAACCAAGGATGAACCTTAGCACTTGATGAAGGATATGATCTAATGATGTATCAAGATTTTAAAGCTTGAAATGAATTATCTTTATGTGGTTTGATTATTTATCTGAATAATTGGCGCATGTTGTAGTTTGTAAATATGATGATCTAGGTATGACTGAAGTCTGGAATTGTTGTAATGTTTAAATCATCATTTAAAGATCTGTATGCAGGTTCACTTTAGAAAAGGTGTGTATACACCCTATTTCTACATATCGAAACAACGAATACATCATAAATTTGATTTGCAGATCTGTAAGTAGGTTCGCCTTGAGGAAAGCACATATGCATGCAAGTTTGACACATGAAAGTAGCGTATACCTTATAAAATATGTTTTAGATGCTCCTGTTGGTTGTTGTATTGTTCTAGGTTCTGGCTTGGGTTCTGGTTGCTGTATTCTCGTTACAACTTTCTAAAGGATGAGATTGAAGGGTTGTCAGAGTGATTGATTGATTCAATTGTGGATGGTTCGAAGGAGATTGGTTGATGTTATTGATGGGTTTATTCTGAAAATTTATGAAATGTGGTCCCTCAAAGAATAGAGAAGGTCTTAGCCTTCTGTAGGTCGGCACCTACGTACTAGTAAACATATCAACTAGTACAAGAGCTAGGAGGTCGTAGCTCCCTTCCAGTAGAAGCTGGAGAGCAAGAGAAGGTTGTAGCCTTCTATAGGTAGAAGCCTGCGTACTGGTGTAAGGCTACACCAGTACAGAAATTGTAAACATGATTCTCTTATTATTAAAAGAAGATAAAGACGATTGCAGCAGGTGGTTTTCACCCACATTGGGTTTCCACCTTATATCTTGGTGTTTATGTGTGTTTCTTATGTGTGATGCTTTATTATGCTCTTATTGCACTATCTAATGAATTGTTTATATACTGATTAAGTTCACTGCATGATAATTTGGGTAAAACAAAATATATTTGCATATACGCTTGTTTCATTAAGTATAGTTATGTATACACGCTAGTTCACTGAGCTGAAGTAGTGTATACAAATCAGTTTTTCAAAATTAAATTATTGATATGATAATACTAATTCACACCCACTGTTAGTATTATTTCCAACAATTGGTATCAGTGCAAGTCCTTCAGAAGAAGCTTGATCACTTGAAGGAAGATCCATCATCATGAGTAATCAAGAAAGCGGGGGATCCATCAGACTGCCAATATTTGATGGAGAAATTTTGTTTATTGGAAGGTAAGAACCACAACCTATCTTCAATCTCTTGGAACAAATGTCCAGGAAATCATGGAAGGAGGATATACATTTCCATCAGAAACTCCTACAAATGCGATAGGTAAAAGGCAATATGAAACCAATGCCAAGGTTGTCAATACATTATTGGGAAGTCTGTCACAATCAAAATTTGTCAAAGTTATGCAGCTCAAATCAACCAAAGAAATATGCGACAAACTCATTCTCAGCTACGAAGGAGACTCTCAGGCAAAATGTGCTAACCTGCAAACTCTCAAAATTCAATATGAAACTCTGAAGATGCTCAATGATGAAAGTATAGCTAGTTACTTCTTATGTATAAATGATATTGTTAATTGCATGAAGAATCTAGGTGAAGAGATAAAGGAAGTTACTTTAGTTGAAAAGGTTTTAAGATCCCTGTCTGCTAAGTTTGAATCAAAATTATCTTCCGTAGAAGAAAAGTAGGATCTACGGACTATTACTACGACATAACTTCACAAAATCTTAATTGTCTTTGAGATGAGAAAAGGAGGTCCATCAGATATGAGAGAAGCCTCTTTTAAAGCTTCAGCAAAAGGAAAAGAAGAACTCAATTAGTCAAGACACATTTTAAAAGCAGAAGAAGAAGCAAACTTTGTCAAGAACCTTCAACAGGGTTCCGGAATATTTAGAGGTAAACTACCTTTCAAATGTTTTTCTTGTGGAAGGGTCAGTCATTATGCTGCCAAATCTCCTCATAAAGATAAAGTTTATGAAGGTAAGGAATCTGCAAAATGGAATAGAAAACAAAGTGTAAGTAAGAAAAGCTACTATACTCATGAAGATAGTGATGGTTTATCAATTAGTAATGAAGATGAAAATAGTGATGACTATAGACTTCTGATGGCTTATGATGATGATGATTTCTTGGATGCTTTAGATGAAAATGATTTTTATGAAGAAATATCTAAACTCAAAATCTGTTTAGAAGAAAAGAATATGATTATAGACACTTTGACATTCCAACTTGCTGAAAGATAAAAGCACAATGAAAAGCTAGAATGTGAAATTGTGGGTCTAAGAAAGGATGTTGAGAAAACAAAAGCTCTCAATCTTAGATTTTCTAAAGGATCAAAAACCTTAAATGAAATTATCAAAGTACAATTTTCTCCTCTGATAAAGATAGATCTTGGATATACTGAAGAAACATCTCAAGCACAAAGGTTGTCAACCTCCACTAAAAGCTATCTTGATGTAGAAAAGAGCAGTGAACAGTTTGACAATTGTCAGCAAAGGCATAAAACAGACCGCTAGGTAAATCAGGCTCAATTTGATTCAAGGTTGAACAGAAGCCACAACCAACCTCAGGTAAATTATACTCAATCTACTTCAAGAACGAATATCAATAGAAACTACAATCACTAGGTCAGTAGATTTGATAATCGCGGGAACTTCTTTAATGGCCAATGTTTTTCATGTCATAACTTTGGACACAAAGCTGCTCAATGTATTGCTTACAAGACCATCATGATTAGAGAAGCATGAAATGAAAGGAATGCGATAGGGATCATGAAAAGGTCCTACAATAACTTTTCTTTTCTTGAAAATGAAATAGAATGCTCTATCTGCAACAACTTCAGTCATGAAGAACCTGAATGCAGGAGTAAATTTCGGAAAATATCTCAAAAGGAGCAAACTCCATTAATACCCAAAATATGGATAAAGAAATAACCACAAACAAAAAGATCTAGCATAGCCTTGTATGAAAAGGACAAGAAAATCATTGTTACATTGAGAGTGGATGCTCAAAACACATGAGAGGTAACAAAGAAAAACTTCAGTCATATAATGTCTTAAAAAAGGAAAATAAGGTCTCATTTGGAAATGACACTCCTACTGTCATAAAAGGTAAAGGCTCTGTTTTCTTAAAACAAAAGGTTAAAGCTGGGAATGTTATGTATGTTGATGGTCTAAAGCATAACCTATTGAGTGTTAGTGAAATGTGTGATCAAGGAAGTGAAGGAGTATTTCGATCAAATAGATGTGTTTTTCATGAGCTTGATATAGGAGAAACTGTGATCAAAGGTACAAGAACTCCAAACAACTTATACATACTCAAGGGAGGACAACAACAGTGCTATCTAAGCAAATATGATGAAAACTAGCTATGGCACAGAAGATTGGGGCATCTATGTTTTCCTCAAATAAGAAAAGCATGCAGATTCCAAGTTGTTCGTGATCTTATTGATATCAGCATTACTAAAAATACGATATGCAAATAATGTAAATTCGGTAGGAAAACTAGATCACACTTCCCTGAAAAGGAAGGATCAGCTAGTAAGCCTATTGAGCTTGTTCATACTGATTTATGTGGACCATCAAGGAAAAAGTCACCTCATGGAGAAGAATACTTTATATTGTTCATTCATGATTTTTCTAGAATGTGTTGGATAGGTCTTCTAAAGCATAAGGATGAAGCATTTGAAAAGTTCAAAGCCTTCAAAGCTTTGGTTGAAAATGAACTAGATCACAAAATCAAATGCCTCAGATCTGATCGAGGAAGGGAATTTACCTGAGATGAATTATTTGACTTTTGTGAACAACATTGCAAGCACTCTTCAACAAAATGGAGTAGTAGAAAGGATGAACATAATTCTTCAACAAATGGTTCATGCTATGCTATAGAGAGTAGAACTCCTACAACCTTCTGGGGTGAAGCTGCACTCGCTACCATCACTATTATCGACCAAGAAAATGTTCGGGTAAACAACACTCAAACTCCACATGAACTTTGGTATGGTAAGACTCCTACAGTAAAATACTTCAAAGTTTTTGGAAGAAAATGTTACAGCAAAAGGACAGATGAAAATCTTGGTAAGTTTGAACCCAGAGCAGATGAAGGTATTCTTCTTGATTACTCTTCCTAAAGTAAAGGATATAAATGTTATAATAAAAGACTTGGGAAAATTATTGAAAGTATTGATGTTGCAGTTGATGAAGCATGCAAAAATCCAAAACAAACAAAAACTAAAGATTATGAAGAATATGAGGATTATCCTCCAACATAAAATCACACTAATTCTGAAGAAGAAACCAATGAAGCATCAGAAGAAGAGATAACGATAGAAGAAAACACTCAGTCCAGGTAGGTTCAGAAAAATCATCTAGAAACTCAAATTTTGGGACAAAAAGAGGCAAGTGTGTAGACAAGAAAAGCTATTACAGAAGCTTCAAGCAATCTAGAGTTACTATATTCCACCGAACCTCAAAATGTAAATGAAGCATGCAAAGATGAATGTTGGGTCAAGGCCATGAATGAAGAACTTGAGAAAATTGAAAAATAATACTTGTGAATTAGTTCCCAGACCTCATGATAAGAATATCATCAGAACTAAATGGATATTCAAAAACAAGATGAATAAAAATGGAGAAGTTATTAGAAACAAGGGAAGACTTGTTCGTAAAGGATATGCTCAAAAAGAAGGTATATATTTTGAAGAAACTTTTGCACCTATTGCTAGACTTGAAGCCATAAGGATTTTTCTAGCTCTTTTTAGTTTTCAAAAATTCAAAGTATACGAAATGGATGTAAAATCTTCCTTTATTAATGGAGACTTAGAAGAAGAAGTCTATATTGAGCAACCAGATGGATTCATTCTTGGAAATGATGCAAAACTTGTATGTAGACTCAGAAAGCCTCTCTATCATATGAAACAAGCTCCAAGGGCCTGGTATTACCATATTGACAAATATCTCCATCAACAAGGTTTCTCAAAGGGATTAGCTAATAGCAATCTATATACAAAGATTGACAATAATAAATTGATAATACTTGTTGTTTATGTTGATGATATCATTTTTGGTAGCAATGAAGAAGCCATGAGTCAGAATTTCTCTCCGATAATGCAACAATAATATGAAATGTCTTTGCTTGGTGAGCTTCCATATTTTCTTGGTCTACAAGTTCAACAAAATAAAGATGGCATTTTTCTATCACAAACCGAATATCTCAAACAAGCCTTGAAAAAGTATGGTATGGAAGAATCTAAAGCAGTATGTACCCCAATGGTAATAGGATGCAGTCTCAACTCAAATAATGAATCAGCAATAGTACATTAACCAACTTATAGATCCATGATTGGAAGTCTGCTTTATCTAACATGTACCCGACCGGACATCATGTATGCAGTAGGAATAGTTGGAAGATTCCAAGAAAATCCAAAGGAATCACACCTTTAGGCAATCAAAAGGATTTTCATATATCTTCAAGGAACACAGAACCTTGGTTTACGGTATCCTAGAGATAAAGATCTTACACTTCATGCATATACAAATGAAGATTGGGAAGGAAGTGTTGATGACAGAAAAAGCACTAGTGGTGGTGCATTTTATATGGGTTCTGGGTTAGTATCTTGGTTTAGCAAGAAAAAAAGTTTAATTGCATTATCTACAGCTGAAGCAGAATATGTAGCTGCTGCATCTTGCTGCACACAACTACTTTGGATGATGAAAACCTTGCAAGACATTCAGATTACATGTACTCCATGTTGCAAATAACACTGAGAGGGGGGGTGAATCAGTATTATCTAGTCCTTTTAACAATTCTTCCTTATTTATACTTTGAATTATTTTTGCATATCAGTACCATAAAACAATGAGCATGAACAAGAAAAACATACAGTCACATCAAAGAACACCAGATATAAGGTGGAAACCCAATGTGGGTGAAAACCACCTGCTGCAATATGTCTCTATCTTCTTTCAAATTAGAAACTCCTTTTACAATGGTCTTGTACTGGTGCAGTCATTTACCAGTACACAGGCTGCAACCTGCAGAGAGCTACAACTCTCTCTCGTTTTCCAGTCTCTCCTGGAAGGGAGCTACAACCCCCTACTTCTTTTCTTTCAAGGACCACTTTTCATAAATTTTCAAACTGGATCCATAAATATCAAATGATCATCAAGTACCAGTAAGTCACCCAGATAACCAGATCCATAATAAAAGAAAACTAAACCCATAACACCTTCTGTGGCGTCTCCTGTGGCGTCTCCTGCGGCGTCTCATGCGGTGCCTCCTGCGGCGTCTCCTGCGGCGCCTCCGCACTTCCGCAGCTGCAACGCTCGAGAGATCACCCTTCACAGATTCGCTTTCCACTTCACTTTCATATAG
>APFE031500741.1:61688-71867 GCA_000404065.3 Pinus taeda
TAGGCAAGCTCTTCCTCAAATCATGGACCAATACCACGGGCCAAAACCGTAACAAACCAATACCATCAACTCAATATTAGGGATCAACACGTCTGTCGAGATGCCATGGTCCAAAAACCATAGGTTCAAATTCCAAGGACTAACTACCATGGACCAAAGGTAAGTTTTCCCACATGAAATAAACTTTCTCTGCATAAAATTTCGTGAACTTTTCTCCTGCGTACTTCTTAATTCTCATCATATTGAGAGCCATGCCATGGGTGTTGCCATCAAGTACAACATCTGTAACATATAACCATACCAAAAACATAATGCCAACACTCCACCCATCTCCATTCTATGTAATAGTATGAGTGCCATTAGTATTTCAAAGAATCCAGTCATGCACTCCAAGACCAAGCACATACCCATCAAATATCATTTCCTACGTGAGCAAGTGCTTGAACAAAAGGTCAAAATGGAGTATGTTCCCTCCAAAGAATAGGTTGTTGATATATTCACTAAACCACTACCTAGAGAAACATTTCAATATGTTAGATAGACGCTGGGAGTATTTGTTGCATCATCCTACCGTTAAAATCCATTTTCTAAGAAAAGGCAGTTATACGTGAGTTTCATGAAGCGTAGTCGCATATATACGTTGGTTTCTGTGGGTATAGTCATGTATATGTTGTTTTAAGGAGAAGTTGTGGGTCAGACAAGAGAAAAGGGATATGATATGGTTCAATACATTATCTACTCTGCTTGATGATGGTTACAATTTGTTGATGACATGTGGAAATATGTTGGCTCTCATAAGTTGTTGACACCTTGATGTATATCTGATTAATGATGATGCTTTGATAACTCTTCTGATATATGAAATGATTAGATCTGACAGTGAACATCTAGCACAAGTTCAGGGAGAGCATATGTTCCTAATAATGCATTTTTCGCATTCTCTTTGAAGATCTTGGTACAAATTCACATAGTTGTTTTTGTTTCAAGTAAAACTGGTTGAAGGGGAAACCATGGCTGCTGGTCTGGATGCTGATTGACAGATGCTGCTCATGATAGTTGTTGATGACTATCATAGGTATTTGTTATAAATGTCATATAAAGACCCACGATGTAATAATTTGTCTCTGTCTATTGTAGTCTTTTGATGAGTCCCTGTTGTACTTTGTAACCCCATTATGCATGGGAAGGATGATGTAATAATTGTTGTATTTCAGGCATGTATGTCCAACTTGGTTGGGAGGATGAGTCAAATTCAGTATATCCCCACTTCATTGGGAGACGAATTTATGTATGAGTCTTTGGTGATAGGAACGTCATTAATGATATATGTATAGAGTCATGTTATATTTTTGCAGACCTTTCTTGTGCTCAGGGGGAGCATGGACTCAATCATAGGAGCTCAATCAGGAAACTTTAGCATATCAAAGAATTCAACATGTACTCAAGGGAGCATGACCCTTTTCCCTTGATGACAAAGGGGGAGAGTGACTTGGTGTTGCCATCAAGTCCATAGGGGGAGATTGTTGGCATTATGACATAGATTTGGCACTATGACACAGATGTTGTCCTTGATGGCAACTCATTGAGATGAGAGATCATAGTTTAGCAAGTTAACAGCACAGAGTTATAGATCAGAGTTCACGGAATGAGGAAAGAGAGGTATATGTAGGTTCACCTTGAAAAAATAGTGTATACACACAGGTGAACAAACCAAAAGGATTGTATATGTACACATGCACTTTCACAGAATGGAAGGCGCATATATCTTGGCAAACTAAGTTTGGTCCAAGGTATTTGGTCCATGGTATTTTGATCCATGGTATTGGTCCAAGATATATGGTCTGAGGTATTTGTTGAGCAATAAAAAGGGTCTCTTTAACCTCTATTTACCCTACATTAATTATTAATCTAGGTACAATTTGTTATCTCAAGAGTGTACTCAGTCTGAGGCGGTCACTTAACAAGAGTAATGCTAGTAGTATAGTGCTTTTACAAAATTAAATAAATGGTGGAAACAAACTCTAAATTTAAGGGAAATAAATTGAAATGCTTTGTAGCTAAATCATTCATGTAAGAAACTGCAACAGTCATCAGTCAAGGATGCAATAATGATAACTCTTTCCTTTGTAAACTGATTCAAATGAAAAGCAATCAAAGAGAAGATCTCCAATCTAGGAACTAGATAGCAATAGTCAATGTTCACTACAGTTGCAGATCATTCTGTTCACACCAAAGTAGTTACTAGAAATGATAATTCAAGTAATAGAAAAAGGAACAACAACTAATCTATTAAAAGGATCAAACAACAAAGCTTTAACTTACAGGAAGGAATTAAGCAACAATCGTAATCTAAAGAAATTGAGCAGCAATCTTTAACTAGGAAATGATTTGAACAACAAACTTAAGTAAGCCTATGAAATATTGAACAACGAACTAAATCAAATGTAAACACACAACAAACTAAATCAAATGTTAACACATAGTGAATCTATAATGATGGAATCAACAATCTGAGTTTAGCATAATAAATATTAACCACGATTATAAAGGAACGAAAATTGCAGTTGCAATGGAACGGTAACCCAAATGAACAACAATCACAAAATAGAGGTAAACCATAGCTAAATAAGCAACAATACCGATCTTTAAATGAACAACAACGTTATTATGTAAATGAACATTAATTTCAATATATAAAGGAACAATGTTACACAGTAATGTCAATATGTAAAGGAACAACAATGTGATTTGATTTCAGAATGAACATCATAACATTTTAGTTGTAGATGATAACCTTACTATTTAAATATGAATTAAATATAACAGGGCCAGTAAATGAAATGACAAGGCACAATAGATTACTAAATGAAGCAAGCAAGAGAAATCAAACGACAAACGACTTGGAAATCGAAAATAATGATACACAAAGAAAGTGATCCACTAGGGCCTGGCCCTTAGCCACCAGGGACACACTATTGCGGTTACTCCAGAATAAAATATGGAACAAAAACCAAATTTATGTAGTAATCATGAAAATAGAGTTACAGTAATTTCTCTTTAAAGAGATTCGATGATCAAAGTTCATTTCACAACAGCAAATTCGATAAAACAACAATAACCCGGCCCTTTGGCTAGCATCGCTATCCCTTTTTATAGCGACCAAGTGAAAATACCAAAGATACAGATATTCTTAAGGTAGCAATCCCTTAGGATCAAAAGATCCTAAGGGATTCGCCATATCGTTATCCTTCAGTTATCTCTTCGTCCTCTTGCACAGATATGGCATTTCTTCTTTGTTTTCCTAGCTCATGCGCTCCGATCTCGATTGCCTCGTCTAGATGTGGTTCCTTGTCAAAGGGACAACAGTTGGTTTTTCCTTGTATTTTCCTTTGAAATGGTGATCTTCCATTTTCTTCATCTTTTGCAGAGAAAAAGGTAATAATTAGTCATTATACATTACTCACAAATCTCTTAAAATTTATCATAATCCTTCATCATATGCCCATCTCATAATGCAAAGAAGTTAAGAATTAAGGGAAAAGATAACGAAATAAGTGGCAATTACATACCTTTTCTAATGCTCAACACACCCCCCTGCTTACCCTTTTTCATGCCCTCATGAAAACATTGTAATCGACATGCAAGGAGGTTAGGGAATAGGCTGGAGAGGGATTCTCAGTCAGTGGTCTACAACCATGATTCATAGCTAAGATTTCAAAAATATGCCTTGTTTGACCTTTAGGAAATTCATATAAGGCTCTATAACCTGGTGCAAGATACCAAATGACTGGACTTCTGAACCTAGAACCTAACCAAGAGAGGCCTTATCTCAAGATGAGGTCACCATAGATAACCAAGCGGTCAGTAGCTAGCGTAAAATTCTCATAATTGAATGGCTCTCTGTTTTGGATATTCCGATTAGAAGTTTGGTATTGGAATTTGGTTGCTACTATGGCGAGGTATTTGATGGTTAGGAAGTATTCTACCCCTTGCTGGATGACTATTGTGTGAATAGGTCCCAATGTCTGGATCACACCCTGAGTTCTCATTATGCTCCTATGTTTATTCCATAATTGCAATGGGTCTCTAGGTTCACCCTTACCCACAGATCTAATCCATTCTCCTCTTTGTAGAAGACATTGTAGGCTATAAGCCACTTTATCTGATTAACACCAAAAGAAATAAATGCCTGAAGTTGGACATCACCCACAAAAGGACTAGGGTTCTATTATGTTTCTCCATCTAAAACAAGATTGTGCAAATAAAACTCACATAATAATCGCTAAAATTTCACCCCGTAATGCTTACAACAGTTTATGAAATCATCAATGGTTTTTATCTCTATAGGCACTCCCGCATTGATAGCCTTAATTTTCAATTGTAAATATCTTTCCATAAAAAACAAAGCATAGTTTCTATCAGTTGCCCTACATGCTAGAACATCGTATATAGAGAACATAAGGTATCCATTTGATTTATAATTGTGTCTAGTGTATGGGTTACCATTTTGACTCTTTCCTTTGCCTTTCGCCATCCATTTAAGGCCTGGATTTTCGATGCATTGATGTTCTTTAGCTGCTGTTGTAACTTCTAATATTTTTCTTGAGGAACAGTTACTTATGTGAGTTTCTCTATCATTTGTTGGGCTTGTGTCAAATCCTTTTGCAGAGTTACTATCCTCGACTCGTTATCCTTCATGACAATTTTGGGCTGGAGATCTACTTGGGTCTCCTTATTGTGACATCTAGTTTTTATGGTTTGAGTTTGCTTCTCACAGACTATCTGATCTATCTGGACTACCTTATCATAGGTCGGTGTGTTGTCCATTTGTGCTTCTGCATTCACAACAGCCAAATGTTGTTCCTTATGATTTTGAATAACAGGTTTGACTTAAGTCCTCTTGGTATTTTCCTTATGGGGTTTTGCCTAGGTGGTTGCACGCTTTGCCCCAGAGGTTCCTTTTGAGTTCTTCCCCATTTTTAAGACTCTTATTTGTTGTCGAAGTTGTTTAATTACGTTAAGCAATCTCTGTTGTTCCTTTCAAAAATTTTTAATTTCATTTGTTTTCTTAGAAGGAACAACCATTTCTTTTCTCAGGCCTGGTCTTTGTACTTCAGGTATTGTACCATCGCCTTGGCCAATTTCTATGTTTCCTTCTTGGAACACCTCCTCAGTGTTATGTTGATCATGTTTTCCAGGGGTAGAAACCCTGATTTGCTCTGTTGTCTCCTGGGCAACTTCTCCTTCTACCTCTTCTTCATCATGTAATTCTTTGGGTGTATTCGAACTAGGAACGGATTGTTCTTCTTCCTCCTCCTCATCGCTCTTCTCCCTAGATACACTCTTCTCATGAGCAAAGTGATCCTATTCTTCTTCCTCCTCGTCACACATTTCCTCGGATGCACTTTTATCATGAGCAAAGTGATCCTGGGGCCCTTCTTTAGTATGGTGCTTGAGTGGGCTATGAGGTTGGACATACTCACCCATATTGGCTGAAATTTGGGCCAATTCATCTTCTTGGATAGGGTTTTGCAGTGGAAATTCACTGTGTTTCTATGTTTCTTCCCCTTCTTCCTGACCGAATTGCTCAATTTCCTCTTCCGGTTCTTCCTCATCATTTTCCTCTAATTATTCTTCGTTCTCCCCACCTTCAAGTTATGGGGGTTATTCATCTTCTGAATCATGTATTTCTGCAGGTTGGCTAATGTTTCCCTAGGAAATTCCCAACATTCCTCTACTCCTTGCCAATTTGACAGATTGTCTTCATTTCAGTGGTCTACTCAATGTTCTAGCAATATGTTTTCATTTTGGGGCTGGTAAGGCCAGTCCCCCATCTCTCAAGAAAATCAATTCTTCCCAACTACTCTATTACTGGGCTAGACTGTAACTGACTATCAACCGCATTAAACCATGATGGCTTACTACTGACTCTACATGGTGAGATTTTCTCATGCTTCACGCAACATCATGTAATAAAAATTAAGAACACAGACAAATTCACAACACATTTTTTCTTTAACATGGCTAATAGTTTGAGATGGCGTGGTCTTACCATGTCTTTCTGCCATCGCAAGTGATGTAGCTTTGGATAATTCTTGCCAATTCTGCCCAAGGCTCCTCTAGGCTTGTCAACCGAACTCCTTTCCCTTTGACAATAAGGTTCTACCCCTCGTCCTGGAAGATGGTTATGGCGTCTCACAGTCTCACCTTTTTCAGAGTCCATATAGGTCCAATGGCTGGCAGTCCCAGACTTCAGCAATTATGTTATCTGTGACTATTATCTATCTCCCTCTCACCATGGAATAATTTTCCTGCAAATTCTACGAAACCTGATTGCCACCGTCTCATTAGATTGTTGTAGATGCTTAAGGTAGGCTATCCATCCTCCCTTGCTAAGGTTTCTCGTGCAGCGTTAGAGACCATTAGCACCTGTGGCTCACTACGAATTGATCTTCCTCCCATCTTGTTCATGCATATCACACTGTAAAAAAATAGAGACAATGATGGAACAACAAGATGTTCAAATTTTTAGCTTACTGTTAAAAAAAAGAACAGAGAAGATGATGGAACAACAAGCTATTCAAATTTTTAACTCACTGGTAATTTTTGCAAAGCAAAACATGGAAATGGCATTGGAAGAGCAAGCCATGCATATTGCTAAACAAAATACTGTTAGACTTGCTATTCCCAGGTTTTGGTGAAGTCATAATACCTCCGAATAATGAGCTGACACATATGCTAGTGAATTATGGAGATCACCCACGCCCCCCTGTAATGTGATAGGCCATTCTCAACTGTCAAATAAAGGAGCAGCATGCTGAACTACAATCATCTAGTGGAATAAAGGAACAACGTATAGATATATGACATGTTTACAAAAATGAGAAGATTACTGAAATCGAGGCATATGATGGATATCAATAATAAATATGGAAATGTCGTGATATGATGCAAAAAATGGAGGATAGGACAGTTGATGTGAATAAAAGTTCTTATGCAGTCATTTTCCACTTTAACCATCATGATTGATTTGTAAATGATTTTCATGTATCAAAGGTTCAAAAGGGTTATATGACATAACCTCTTTTGGAATCACTATGAAGATATAAGAAGAAGGTTTTATAATGACTATTGGTGTATAAGAAATATGACTTCAATACCATCAACAAAGCTCTATTGCCCACAGGTGTCCATAACCTTGATAGAGTTTCTTATTTCACCCTTGGAACCATAATCCTTTATGTATGCCTAGGAAAGTGCTGCGCGATGTCGGAATGAAGGCCATTGTGTTGGCTTGGTAACCAGATGAATCATAATGCCATTCACCAAGAAGGACTGAAAGGTGGACAGGCCAGCCCATGATGAGACCTCCTATTCCAAGGACTTTTTATTTTTCTGATGTGCCTCTTGGGTCATATTCCTGGTGTGGTGGCCATATGGGAATGCCACTTCACTCTCTTCGTTATGATCATGGCAGGCTAGATCTTGATGAGACCCCCTATCCTTCATCTGAAAAATCATGTTAGTAATCATATAGATGTGTATCTTTTTCATTTTCCTTTTTCTTTCATATAGCACTTTCCTATTTATATACAAAGGGTGGCTCAACACTACTTAAGAGTAGGGATGGTGGAAGAAGTCTGAACATCTCAATAGAGAAAAATATGGCCTTATTATTATTTAATAATAATGATCAAAGAGAATTATGGGGATTTAGAAAGAACCATCATTATAGAAATAATCAATCACATTGGCATTAGTGAAAAGACAACAAAGTGTCATAAATAGTTGTGTCCTTTCCTCTTTTTTTTCTTATCAATTCAAAGCAATTTCTTTTAACTACAACGATTTTTCTTTGATTTGCTAATTTCAGTATCCTTTAGTTTTTGTATTCTTGCATAAATGTATAGCTATTCCTTAAATGACCATCACTCACAAAAATCCTCTAAATGGTGAAACACACATACACACAAAAAAGAAGAAAAATGCACTATAAAATTGTTGTTCTTTAGATGGAACAACTGTTGTTTCTTTAGAGGGACAACCAAAGAATATTTTCACATAGAAACCATAAGAAAAAAGAAAAAAAGAAGAAAAAGATACTCGAAATTGTTGTTCCTTAAGAGGAACAGTAGTTGTTCCTTAATCGGAACAACAAATAAAGCAAGCACAAACAAAAGATGCAGAAATGTTGTTCCTTTGGAAAGGAAGAACAAAAAACGAAAATGTTTTTCCTTCAGAAAGGAACAGCAAAAATGTAGATGTGGTGCTCCTTCGGAAAGGAACAACAAAATGTGAAAGTGTTGTTCCTTTGGTAGGGAACAACAAAAAGGTGGAAATGATGTTTCTTCGGAAAGGAACAACAAAATATGAAATTGTTGTTCCTTCGGAAAGGAATAGCAAAACGGCGAAAATGTCGTTCCTTCAGAAAGGAAAAGAACAATGCAAAAGTGTTGTTCCTTCGAAAAGGAATAGAAAAATGGTGAAAATGTTGTTCCTTCAAAAAGGAATAGCAAAACGTGACAGTGTTGTTCCTTTGAAAAGGAACAACAAAGTGGTGAAAGTGTTGTTCCTTCAGAAAGGAACAAAATGTAAAAAAATTGTAGAAATGCAAAAATATGTATAGAAAGTAATTTATGAAAATAGAATAGAAAAAGTTACATACAAAATTTAAAAGCAATCAAATTACTTAGTGAACCGAAGGCGAGGAAGAGTTCTCTTCCTTAGCCAGAATCTGCATGTTAGAATCTTCCCGTAGTTGTTGGTAGAAGGATTCCCGAGTAAGCGTTTTGTGGTACAGTCAAACTTGGTGGCCATTTGCTTTAAAGGTATGTCCATATCCATCAATAGTAGCTAAAGTAATAGTGCCATTGCCATGCACTTTCTAGATTTCATACGATCCCAGCCAGCGAGTCTGAAGCTTTCCCGAAAAATCTTGAAACCTGGAATCATATAGGAGTGACCAATCTCCTTCGTGGAAGATTTTCTTTTTGATGAGGGTGCTGTGCCATTTTGCACTTTGTTGTTAGATTAATGTAGTATCATGAAGATCCGAGAGCCTAATTTCATCTAGCTTGTTGATTTTCTATAGTCTATTAATTTGGGCCTCATTTAAATCTAGACTAACTTCATGTGCTATTCTCAACATTTGTATTTTGAACTCTATTAGAAAGATGGGTTCGTTTCTAAATACTAGCTGATATGGTCAATAACCAGTGGTGTTTCTCCACGTTGTTCGGTATGCCCACAAGGCTCCAGCAATCTTGTAGCCCAATCACGTCTCTGTGACGCAATGGTTTTTGTTAATATTGCCCCTTTGACTTTATTCGTTCTCTCTACTTGGCCATTTTCCTATGGGTGATACGTAGTGGTAATCTTGTGCTGAATATGATAGTTTTTTAATGTTGCAGCAATTTTATTACCCACAAACTGTGGTCCTCCATCCGTAATTATGTCTCTTGGGAGGCCATATCGCACAAATATTTGGAACAGGAAACGAAGGACAAAGTCCTCTGTAGCTCTTGGAAGTGCCTCTGCTTCAACCCTTTTAGTAACATACTTTGTTGCTACCAAAATATATTTTTTTGGTTTGATGATGGGTTAATGGAACTAACAAAATTGAGCACCCAACACTCGAATGGTTCGATTACTAGATATGGGGTCAAAGGCATTTCACTGGACTATCCAAGGTGTCTTGCTATTTGGAAACTATCACAAACTTGAACAAATTTCTTTGTATCATTGAAAATTGTGGTCTAGTAATACCCTGTTTGCAAAACTTTGTGACCAATTCTTCGATCTGTGAAATGTCTACCACATGGTCCATCATGACAGGCTTTAAGAATGTCAAATATTTTGTGTTCATGAACACATCTTCTGATGTGCATATCTGTCCCTGTATGAAATAGGTAGCCCCAATCGAAGAAAATTAGGTACTACGTTGAACAATCTGTTTCCATTCATTGGGGGTCAGATGCTTTGATAATTATCCTACTGCTAAATAATTTGCAACATCAGCATACTAGAGTGTCTTGACAGTAACAGAGAATAAATTTTCATCTAGAAATTGATCTTCGACTGTTGCTACGTCCACTGGCTTCGACATTCGTGAGAGAAAATCAGCTACAAGATTCTCTTTCCCGGGTCAATCTTTTATTTCGATGTCAAATTCCTGCAATA
>APFE031500741.1:73873-94736 GCA_000404065.3 Pinus taeda
GATTGGTTAGCCAGTTCTAATAAGGTGGAAGTTGGTTCTACTAATGTAATGCCTAGTTTTTGACAAGTGGTGGTTGTTAAAATATTGATTGCAGCCCCTAAATATACTAAGGCATTTGAAAAGGTTTATCCATTGATTTTCATTTTCACAATTTGTTTCCTGGGTCTTCATATTTGGTAGGTGCTTCTCTTGCTGATAATAGATCAGATAGGGTGTCAACTACTTGGATTGTTGGGTTATTTGTTATTCTCCTCCATGTTTTTTATACATAGATCTTTGATGGTTTTTGCATATATTGAGATATCTTGGATAGCTTGGAGGGGTGGGATTTTTATGTATAAATTCCTTAGTTCTCCCAGAATATCAAAGTCAGGATGTTCTATAGGGCACGTTATGATTAATCGTTCTGGGAATGGGGGAGAAGATGTGGTTTCTCGGTCATGAGTCTGTTGTCTGACCACATCTTCTTCTTGTAATGGTTGTTTTGTGGGTAACTAATTTTCAACTTGAATATTTTTATCTCCGTCAATTTCTATAATGTGCCCAAATTGTAATTGAAGGTCATTGCACTCCTTTAGATCGGTTTCTAGCTCTAGTGTTTCAATTATTTGAACAGATTGCACTGGTATGTTATTTGGATTTGGGTTGGGTTGGACTGGGAGTTGTGGCCTCAAGTTGGGTTGGGGGTTTCATTGCAGTGCTAGCAATGTATGTTTAGGGAGTGGAATGGTTCCTACTGGTTGATTCATCGGTATTTGCCAGGCGTGACTCTGCAAAGTGGGAGGGGACCATTGTGTTGGATATGCATTGTTTTTCCAATATGGTGGAGTGTAGGGAAAATTTGGCCAATTAGATTGGCTTGCTTGATTTGGCCATGGTGATGATGAACTAAATGGTTGTTGTGACCAATTTGAGAAAGGAGGTTTATTTTGCCACATTGTATTATATTGCTCAGTGTGATATTTTGGAGGTTGGAAAGGAGAAGATGGATCAGGGAACATACCTGATTCTCATGGCTAGCATTGACGACGTTGATTAAGTAGGTAGAGTGGTCTTTCGTACAAATAGCGCAAACTTGAACTGCACCTAATGGGCACTCTTTCTAGCTATGTTTCTTTCTACATCTGGGATAAAATATTGCCAAATTTTGCTTTGCTTTCACTTGTTTTTGTTTCGCTTGCATAATACCGAGATGTGTTGTCAGAGTCCCCAATATATCAATTTTAAAATTCTCCAGTAAATTTCTAATTTCTGTGTGAGTTACTCCTTCTTTACAGGTCTTGTTGTCCCTTGTAAACCTATCATGTTCCTCTAGTTTTAGCCTTGTGCTACCTCATGAGCTCCTAATACATAAATACATAATGTTAGCAAAATCTTCTTGATAGATGTCTCCTTTTCTGATAATATTTAGTGTTTCAATCCGTTGTTCCTTCATGCCTTTAATTAATGTTGTTTTTAATACATTGTCAGGTAAGGGTAATGATGCGTAAGGAGATATTTGAATATTATACTGAAACGCTCAACATATTCTTCTAGTGTTTCATTAGGTCTAGCTACTATCTAAAATATTTCATCCTTTAACTCTCTAGACCTACAATAATCCTGATATTTCTTCAGGAAGGCACCTTTCATCTGATCCCAGTCATTTATAACACCTCCACCTAATCCCATAAACCATCGTAAAGCAGATCCTTTTAATGTAAAGGGAAATAGTTTCAACTTTTGGGGATCAGTGGTATAGTCGTATCCTCTACACAACACATCGAATTCAATCAAAAATGCATCTGGGTCTTCCGATGTTAGGCCATGGAATGTAGGAATATGCTGGAGAGGAATTACCTTCATAGGTGCATTAACTACAGTATCTAAAATGGGATATTGTAGTGTGGATGTTTGGGGGGTTTGTTGGTTTTGGGCCATTTGGTCAAATATTTGCCAATAACCTTCTAGGATTTCCAGGAGGGTATTCCTAGGCTGGTTAGATGGAGCAAGAATGGCCTTAACAACACTTCCTTTGTCTGGGATGATGACAGTTCCTAATGTCTGGGGGGATTTTAGCTCCTAAGGTTCTTTGTTCTGGATGATTTTTATAGAGCTTCCCTTATCTGGGCTACTTAATGGCTGAGCTATTCCAAGAGGAGATCTTGGTTCTTCAGTTTCCCCTATTTCTCCTCTTCCCTCATAGAGATTATTAAGGTTACCTTCTTGCAATGATTTTGGGCTAGAATTCTCAATTTCTTGAAAATATTGCTCCTCTGTTTGGTTGTCCACCTCATCAAAGGCTACATATGGTGATCTTGTGGCCTGAAGGGAACTAGTAGCTTTTTTAGGTCCTACTAAAGGCTAAGATTCTGCTTTTTTAAGGATTTCGTCTATAAAGGTTGATCGGCCAAGGGTCACTGGCCCCTTAGATTTATCAGGCTTGGGTAGTGGTTTAGGATTCTTTTCAGGATTTTTCTTCTTAGTAATGGACACAAATAAAATGTTGATTTCTACCCAAAATAACAACAAATCTGCAAGAAAGCGGGTGGGGGAACACGGCTGCTACATGCTCTGTACACAGGTCTTACCTTTCGTTTTTAAAACCCAATTCTCTCCTAGTAGGTACTTACACTACTCTCAAAAGAAACAAATGGCTACACTCTTCTCTGGCAACAAGGCCAAAATGTTGAGCAGTAAAAAGGGTCTTTTTAAGCTCTATTTACCCTACATTAATTATCAATCCAGGTACGATTTTTTATATCAAGAGTGTACTCAGACTGAGGCAGTCACTTGCCAAGAGTAATGGTAGTAGTATATTTCTTTTACAAAAGTAAATAAATGCTAGAAACAAACTCTAAATGTAATGGCAAGAAATTGAAATTCTTTGTAGCTAAATCATTCATTTAAGAAACTGCAACACTCATCAGTCAACGATGCAGTAATGATAGCTCTTTCCTTTGTAAACTGATGCAAATGAAAAGAAATCAAAGAGAAGATCTCCAATATGGGAACCAAATAGCAATAGTCAATGTTCACTATAGTTACAGATCATTCTGTTCACACCAAAGCAATTACTGGAAATGATAGTTTAATTAACAGAAAAGGGAACATCAACTAATTTATTAAAAGGATTGGACAACAAAGCTTTAACTTACATGAAGGAATTAAGCAGCAATCGTAATCTAAAGGAATTAAGAAACAATATTTAACTAGGAAATGATTTGAACAACAACCAAAGAATGGAACAAAAAACTTAAGTAAGCCTATGAAATATTGAACAATGAACTAAATCAACTGTAAACACACAACGAACTAAATCTAATGTTAACACACAATGAATCCATAATGATGGAATCAGCAATCTGAGTTTAGCATAATAAATATTAACCACGGTTATAAAGGAACCACAATTGCAATTGCAATGAAACGGTAACCAAAATGAACAACAATCACAAAATAGAGGTAAACCATAGCTAAATAAACAAGAATACCAATTTGTAAATGAACAACAACATTATTCTGTCAATGAATAGTAATGTCAATCTGTAAAGGAACAACATTGTTACATAGTAATGTCAATATGTAAAGGAACATCAATGCAGTTTGATTTCTGAATGAACAACATAACATTTCAGTTGCAGATGATAACCCTACTATTCAAATACGAATTAAATATAATAGAGCGAGTAAATGAAATGACAAGGAACAACAGATTACTGAATGAAGCAAGTAAAATAAATCAAACCGCAAACGACTTGGAATTGGAAATTAATGGTACAAAAAGCAAGTGATCCACTAGGGCCACGCCCTTAGCCACCACGGACGCACTGCTATGGTTACACCAGAATCAAAGACGAAACAGAAACAAAGTTTATGTATTAATCATGAAAACAGAGTTACAGTAATTGCTCTTTAAAGAGAGTCGATGCTCAAATTTCAGTTCACAACAAAAAATTCAATAAAATGACAATAATATGCCCCTTGGGCTAGTAGAGCTATCCCTTTTTATAGCTGCCAGGCAGAAATACCAAAGATACATATATTCTTAAGGTAGCGATCCCTCAGGGTCAAAGGATCCTGAGGGATTCACCATATTGTTATCCTTTAATTATCTCTTCATGCTATTGCATAGATATGGTGTTTCTTCTTCCTTTTCCTTGCTCATGCGTTTCGATCTGGATTGCCTCATCTGGATGCAGTTCCCTGTCAAAGGGACAACAATTGGTTTTGCCTTGTCTTTTCCTTTGAAATGGCGATCTTCCATTTTCTTCAGTTTCAGCACTGAAAAAGGTAATAATTAGTCATTTTACGTTACTCACAAATCTCTTAAACGTTATCATAATCCTTCATCATATGCCCATCTCATAATGTAAAGAGGTTATGAATTAAAGGAAAAGATAATGAAATAAGTGGCAATTACATACCTTTTCTAATGCTCAATAGTATTGACCCTAAGTATTTGATCGAAGGTATTGGTCCTAAGTGGTTTTGCTCCATGGTATTGAGTAAGGCCTAAGACTATAAAGGAGGAGAAGAACATTAGGCAAAGGCACTCAAGTATTGAATATCTGATGAAGAGTAAGATCTAGTATGTAGGCTATTGAGTTTGGTGCATAGCTGGATCTGAACCAAGGACGAACATTAGTGCTTGATGAAGGATAAGATCTAATGATGTATTAGGATCTTAACGCTAGAAGTGAATTATCTTTATGTGGTTTGATTATTTATCTTAATAATTGGTGCATGTTGTAGTCTGTAAATATGATTATCTAGGTATGACTGAAGTCTGGAACTGTTGTATTGTTTAAATCATCATTTGCAGATATGTGCATAGGTTCACTTTAGAAAAGGCGTGTATACATGCTAGTTTTGTATATCAAAACATTGTATACATCATAAACTTGATTTGTACGCAGGTTCGCCTTGAAGAAAGTGCGTATGAGCGTAGGTTCGACACATGAAAGTAGCATATACCTTATAAAATATGTTTTAGCTGATTCTGTTTTCTATTGTAGTGTTTTAGGTTCTGGCTTGGGTTTTGGTTACTATATTCTGGTTACAACTTTTTGAAAGATCGGATTGAAGGCTTGTGAGAGTGATTGATTGATTCAGCTACGGCTGTTTCAAAAGACATTGGTTGATGTAGATATATTTGATTATTGAATGATGTTATTGATGGACCTAATCTGAAAATTTATGAAACGTAGTCCCTGGAAGAATAGAGAAGGTCGTAGCCTTCTGTAGGTCGGCACCTACGTACTAGTAAACATATCAGCTAGTACAAGAGCTACGGGGTTGTAGCTCCCTTCCAATAGAAGCTGGAGAATGAGAGGAGGTTGTAGCCTTCCATAGGTAGAAGCTTGCGTACTGGTATAAGGCTGCACCAGTACAAAAATTGTAAACATAATTCTCTTATTATTGAAGGAAGAGAGAGATGATTGTAGTAGGTGGTTTTCACCCACATTGGGTTTCCACCTTATACCTTGGTGTTTATGTGTGTTGCTTAGGTGTGATTCTTTATTTTGCTCTGACTGAACTGTCTAATGAATTATTGATATACTGATTAAAGTTCACTACATGATAATTTGGGTAAAACAAAAGATCTCTGCATGTACGTTGGTTTCATTAAGTATACTTACATATACATGCTAGTTCAGTCAGCTGAAGTAGCGTATACAAATCAGTTTTGAAAATTAAATTATTGATCTAAGAATAATGATTCAGCCCCCATCTTAGTATTATTTCCAACAGAAAATAGAAACACATTGATTTTTCTATGCACAAATAGTTTTGGAAAAATGAGTGAAAACCGAATGAAGGTTTCAAGGGAGAGGATGTGAATGAAATGGATCTAAAAGCTAACAGAGTTCATTTTTAAAGAGGAAAATTATGTTATTATGCTTGAAGAAGTGCTAAAAATTCATGATATGAGCAACTACATTTTGTGCTTGTCCTTGTAGAACCTACAACCAAGCTTCTGAAGAGAGAGAGGACTTAGGAATGTACAAGAGAGAGGCCACCAATGCCATGAATGAGGCACAATGAGGTCACTAAGTTGTTGACAAGATGAGCAACACTTTCAACAAGTGGTATGATGGGCCTCCCAATTCAACATAAATTAAGACTCATTTGACAATCCTTCGGCACATTAAACCTCTCTTTTTGCATTAGATAACATATTTTTAACGTAATATGTTCATTAGGAAGGTTTATGGATAAATGCATATTTGTGCCTAACATTATTTATTTTTGAAGAATATTGTGAGATATTGGGCAGATTATGAAGATTTGAAGGAGGTGATAATCTAGGAATGTGCTTCCTACTACAGGGGGATCAATATTGGATAATGAATCAACAAGATATTATGAAATTATTGCACAAATTATGGAGCTCCAATGATTGAGAAAATCTTGGAATGTGTTCCCTGTCATTTAATGCAGATTCCTAGTGTAAGGAACCAGATCCACTATTTGAGTGATTTTGGAGGGGAAAGATTCCTCATTTCAAGGAAAATACTTCCCCGTCATTTTTTATAAGTACCAATTCTATTTTTCCTACAGATGTGGTTTTTTCCTAGTGTTCGTGTGTAGAAAACTTGTTTTTTTGCAGCTCCACTTTCATTTCTAGCAGGGATGTAAATAGATTTATTCAAATAATGAATATTGGTGACATTTTTAGCTTCTAAAGCTTAGTGTCCCTCATATGACTCTGTGTTTTCTTCGGCTTGGCCATTACAAGAGCCCCAAATCCCTTTTGTATAATTTCCATTTCTTCTTTTCACTTCCTATTCACATGCATCTCTTGTTCTTGTTTTTCATACTTCTGCATTTACTATTGATGATTTCTTGTTGTAGGATTAGGTTAAATGGTTGAAGTGAGTTAGTTTTCAGGACAACAAGCATGATTTCATCATTGGAACCTCTTTTAAAGGTCATAGTAATCATTGAGCTACTTGGATTAGTTTTCTTATTCACAAATCTAAAATATTAGGGAAGTCCCTCGTAGAAAATAGTAGTAATTTTCTGCTATTTTTTAGAACATGCTAATGAGATTCATTTGATTTTATCCCACTTGAATTAGATCATAACAACATTCAAGTTAATAAAAAAATTCACCCCATTTCATTTTCACTAAATTAGGTTGCTCATTTGATAGGTTAACCAGCTCACTAGTTCTCGAATTTCTAGATTTTATACTAGTATTGTGTTGTTATTTCTTAGCATGTGTTAACAGAGGTATTTTTGAGTGATTCCACTTGAAATTGGTACCTGATAAATTCTATTAAATAAATGAAAAATTACTATCCCATTTGGATTTGATTTACTTGGTTATTCAGTGAATTATATCTTCATGTAGTAAACTTGTAACTTCCTTTAGCAAATAATGTAACTTCCTGTAGCACTCCTCTAACACACGTAAACTTGACCAAATTTTCTCAAAAATCTTGGTTTTTGTCTCTTATGGTTGAATCATAACCCCTAGTCTCTAAATATGTTATTTAGGAAGAATAAAACAGTAATTAGAACATGCCTTTTTAAGAAGTAGATTAGCATATATATTTGAATTTGTGCTCTTGGGATTTCAATTACGAATTTTCGTTCTTGCCTAGGATTAATTTACTTTCAGATTAACATTTCCATTTATGAAATTAGTTTAGGATTTGATTTCATTACATTCACTGCATTACATCATGATAGTGAAATAAGGACACATTGTATGTTGCACATATAGTTTCGATACCTCTTAAGTTTATACAAATCCTAGGTTGATAATTAAAATTGGTAGCCTTGGGAGTTGAAACATTATAGTTGCAATACCGAGGGTCATCAGTTATCACATAATGCTTATCCTGAAATGGAAAGGAAAAGCTAAAAACATTGTCACACATGGAAAATACCATGCAAATGACAACAAAAGAACAAAATACACACATGCATATACCATACATGCCAAAAATAGCGATGAAATCACACATGCAAATCGATACCTACATGTAATCCTTCTGTAGCCACTTGATCCAACTCTTCCTTTCTTGATCTTTACATCCCTTTTCTTTCTTTTCCTTCCTTTACATTCCTTTCTCCAATGCTAGAGTGCTCCAAGAATGCTATAAATGTGCAAGAGTATGAGAGAATAGAGAGGCGACTCCACACCTGAATGAAAAAAGTTGTTAACTAATCCTCATAAGCCTTTTTATCAATGAGGCTTCTATTTTCTTTAACTTCTATTTTTTTCCTTCAATTTTCCTCACATGTAATCATGTGACCTTTCACCTTCCTTTTCTCCTTCTTTCCTTTATTTTCATAAATAAAATTCCAGATAATTCCTCTTTTCCTTCTCAATGCCATTTCCATTGCATTTACTAATTTCCTCTTAGCCATAATAAACCAAACGAACACTGACTAGGATGTTTTTCCCAACATTTATCTTAAAATGCGTGTCCCATGACCTTGGCATTATGTTTCCTTTATTGACTTTGTTACATGAAATTTTAATCCATGGTTGTTACAGACCCCTCCCCCTTAGGGGAAAACCATCCTCAATGTTCAGTGAAATTTACAACTAGCAAGAATGCCGAAAACCAAAACATACTACCCATGTAGCTTTATAACGTAGCTCGATGTAATATTTATAATGAACAACCTGTTGAGAAGAAAACTAAGCATGGAAAACATGACAAAATGATAACCATACCACACATTAGAGATTTATAACACAACTCATTGTGATATTTACAATGAAAACAATATATAAATACATATACATATACCAAAAATCCTTTCCCTTAACCGGTGAACAGTGAAGGATACAAAGTCCACATCTAGTCATCCATCTCCCATGTAGCTTCATTAGGCCCAAAGTACTTCCACTCCACTTTAAATTTATTGATTGATCTGTTCTGGTGCATGAGCTATTTTCATTGCAAAATTCACTAAGGTTCTAGCTAAAATTCTCCTTTTGGCTACACATGTAATACATACCAGTCAATCACATGAACAACATCCTTCACATATCTTTTAAGCAATGAAACATGGAAAAGATCATGGAATTTCATTGTCAGAGGTTGTACAAGTTTGTAAGCCACTAGTACAATCCCCTCAAGGATCTCGAAAGGCACACAATACTGATGTGCCAACTTCCCACGTGACCCAATCCTTAAGAATCTGTTATTGCACTTGATGCACATGTACACATGTTCCCTAATCTGAAACTCCTCAAACAACCTGTGCTAATCTACATAATTTGTCTATCTTGTGCATCATTTATATTATTCTTCATAACCTGCATTTCCTCTTTCATTTATTCCAACACATCTAGTCCAATCAGTACCCTATTCACTAGATCACTCCAGCTGATAGGAGTATTACAACCCTCCCCACAAAGTGCCTCAAATGGAATCATCCTTAGTGACCCTTTATACCCATTATTATAATAAAAATATACCATTGGAAGATACTCTTCCCATTTCCTCTGTTGATGCATCGCATACATTGTCAACATGTCCTTGAAAACCCTATTCACCCTCTTTATCTATCCATGTATTTGTAGATGATAATTTATGCCAAAGGTCAAATATGTACCCAAACCTATAAATTTCTCTTTCCAAAAACAAGAAGTGAAATTAGCATCTCTGTCTGACACAATATTCTTCGGAGCATGGTTCAACCTCACAATCTCCTTGATGAGGACATGTGCTACTTCACTAGCTGAATAAGTAGACTCAATCAATATGAAGTGAGCTACCTTTGTCAACATGTCAACCACAACCATCATGGAATCATGTTTTTTAGATGTCTTTGGAAAACATGTAATGAAATCCATGGAAATGACCTCCCATTTCCACTTTGGAATTAGAATTGGTTGTAGTAGACCACTGGGATTCTTACACTATGCCTTTAACTATTTACAATCCAAACACCTAGCCACAAACTCTGCCACTTTGTTCTTCAGGTTTGGCCAATCGTAGAAATTCTTCATTCTGTGAATGTCTTCTAATATTCTGGGTGACTTGTATATGGCTTGACATACAATTCCTCCAAGATATGCTTATTGAGCTCATTGTTATTTGTCACATATATCTTTTCCCTAAATGTCACCAAACCATCTACTGTAAGATGATAATTTGCATCCTCTTCACCTATATGATTTTGTTGTAACTTGTTCCTAAGCTCCCTATACCTGTCATCCTGTTGACTTGCATTAAAGATCTGATCCTATAAAATTTTCCCATATGAACTCATAATTTCTATATGATCTACCTATACTCTTCTACTAAGAAAATTGAAAACGCTATTCTCTCTTCCTTTAATGTACATAATTTTGAAATCAAACTCATTGAGGGTGGCAAACCACCTAAATTTCCTAGCATTTAGATTAGACTGATCAAATAAATATCTCAACCCACTGTGATCACTCATCAACACAAACCTCTTCTTAGGGATATAGTGCCTCCACATGTTCAATGCATGTATGATCACTACTAACTCAATATTATGCATCACATAATTCTTCTCATTCTCATTCAATTTCCTTCACTCATACAAAACCACTTATCCCTCTTGCATTAAGACTCCACCATCTCCTCTCTTGCAAGTATTTGTACACACAACAAATGCTTTATTTGAATGTGCAATCTTTAGCAAAAGAGAATTTCTAAGCAATGACTTCAATTTATCAAAACTTGTTGCAGATACATTTATCCATTCAAATGTACTTCCCCTTATCTACAATGATTTAATAAGATAGGAAATCCATGAAATGTTCTTGACGAACCTCCTGTAGTAACCTACCAATCCCATGAGTGATCTCAGCTCATCGCCATTCCTAGGAGCTTCCCATTCCATGATAGCTCTGATATTTTTCAGATCAACTATTATGCCTTCCTTGCAAACCACATATCCCAAGTAATGTACCTCTGTCTGTAAGAAACTGCGTTTACTAAGCTTAGCATACAACTGATTCTCTATGAGGAACCTCAACACTGCTATTAAGTGTTCGACGTGCTCTTCTTCATTATTAGAATATATCGATATATCATCAATGAATACAATAAAAATCTTGTATAGATAAGGATAAAATACATTATTTATTAAACACATGAAAGTAGCTGGAGCATTAGTTAAACAGAAAGGAACTACAACCAACTAATAATTCCCATACCTAGTAAGGAAAGTAGTTTTGTAGATGTCCTCTTCCTTAATTCGTACGTGATGGTATCCCGATCTCAAATAAATATTCAAGAACATTGTCATTCCCTTCAAATGATCAAACAAGTCATCAATACTTGGAAACAAATACTTGTTCTTGATTGTCACCTTGTTCAACTACGTATAATCAATACATAACCTTAGAGTACAATCCTTCTACTTCACAAATAACATTACTACACCCCAAGGTGACACACTTGTCCTTATGTATCCTTTGTCAAGTATTTCCTTCAACTGTAACTTCAATTCCACTAGCTCCAGTGTACTCATCATGTAAGTTTCCTTTAATTTTGCTATTACCCCTAGTACCAACTCAATAGAGAAGTCCAATTCTTTGTGACGAGGAAAATTTGAAATCTCTAATGGGAATACATCTTGAGACTGCTGCAAAACTAGATACCTCTTTAAGACTGCTACATCCTCAACATCCTTACCTTTATCACCGAATATATTAACTACAAATAACACACATCCTTTCCTATGACTATGTTTTTCTTGTATATTTGTAACCACTCTAACTTATGTTGCCTTCCCCTTGCCGTATAATATTCTTTGTTACCCATTTTCATCAACTCAATATAGTTCTCATAACAGTCCACCTTAGTCTTGGCAAGATACAACCAATCCATACCCAAAATAATATTGTATGGTCTGAATGGAAGTATATTTAGATGCATTGTTGTAGGCATACCATTCCCCTCAAATGCACAAGCTCTTACCCAATCACGAACTCTTTTCTTATTACCTATAGCCAACTCCACTAACTAAGTCTATGCATGCGCTTATTTTCTCAAACCACACTTATCCACCCGTTTAGGATTAACATAACAATAATTATATCCAGGGTCAATCAAAATGGAAACAACTTGATCACAAAGCTTACCATCCATCTCAATAATAGATTCCTGGTGATCTGTCTGTCTATTGCTAATGTGGAAAATATTCGAGGAATGATCTACCCAACATCCCCAACTGTCTGTGTTTCATGTGCACTATAGATATGAGGCCTACCACCTTGATACGATGGACAATATTTCTTGAGATGTTGCTTGCTACATATTGAACACTGCAATTGTCCGCTACCACCATCTCTATTTTGATTCTCTCTAGGATGTGACTCATGTCCCTTGTCAACTCCATTAAACTTCTTGTAAGGAACAACATTTTCTTTCTCACCTACATCCTAATGTCTTGTTCACTTTTGTGGCCATTTATCTTTAGTATTCTATTTCCCTTTCTAACCTTGCTAAGACTCTGTCTTACGATTTGATGGCTCATAACAATGTTTCAACTTCTAAATGATTTCTTCTAATGACCGAGGCTCATCCTAGTCAATTTCATCCCTAAATTCTAATGTTAATCCAATGAAAAATATCTAAACATTTCCTTTCTCATTTTTAATAGACAAAACATACCTCAATAACTCCAAGAACTTAGTCATGGACTCCTCATCTATCATTGATCCCATATTCAGCTCATAGAACTCCATAACTTTAGTATCATAGTACTTCTCTGACAAGTACTTCTGGAGAATTCTTTTTAACTCATGCCAACTTAACTCCTATGTCCTAATGTCTCTAACTAGCTTCACATCTTCCCACCATATGTATTCTTTCCCTTTGAGGATGAAAATTACTATCCTTGCCTTCATGTTCTCGATGTAGTCATGCAACACAAATAAATTCTTCATTGCAAGCAACCACGACTCTACATATTCTAGTTTCTTCAATTCTCCATCTAATGTAGGTAGGTTGGCTTTCTTGAGCTGAACCAGAAAATATATGCTATGATTTCTCCTGTAAGGATGATAGTGATGATGACCATGATACCTGTCTGAACCAGAACTACAGAAAGCACATGTCCATTGCCTTTCCTATCAAGTGTATCTAAGAATCTTCCATCTCTAGCTATGTCATCTTTGTCTAACCTTTTCCCATCACGATATCTACTACCATATGATACATTACTCCCACCATTTTGTTCATGATTAATCCTAAGTGGTCACTGTCTCTAAATGCCTGACAAACTTTGAAGGATAACTACATTAACCAGCGACTTTTTCTGTTGTACTCTAGCAAGTAGCTCTTGTGACTAAATGATCCTATCACTATCTTCTTTGCAACTTATTATCTCTGCCTTCAAACCTCTTAAATTGTATACTATGTCAAGAGAGCACTCATCTCTTGGCCACTCATTTCATATGTAAGGGGAGTCTCATGAACTATAATCCACCATTTTTCTAGTCATATTTGATCCTCTCCTTCCTATAGGTATATCATGTTAGATAACCAAACATAAACATAAACAACATACCTTTGTATAGTTAAGGGGAGGAGATATTGTCTACAAGATCAATCTCCAGGTTTATCTTTAAATAGTCTATGCTCACATGAATACCATGGTATTACCATGGGTCAATACCATGGGTTATTCATAAACTGGATTTAAAAATACTATAATTTTTTTTTTGTGTTTATTTAAAAAATTTAATAATGAATTTTTATTTTATTTTTTTATTTTAATGAGATTAATAGTATTTTTTAAGCTCCAGATTTATGATAACCCATGGTATTAACCCATGGTAATATCGTGGGATTTATGTGAGCATAGACTATTTAAAGGATAAATTATATCATCTTAGATCCATCTTAATTTCGATTCTACCAAGTGTTGAGAGGGATCAATAGATTTCATCGCTCTAAGAGTGGTGGATGTGGAGAAAAGATGGATATAGGTTGGTCTTATGATAATGAAGATATTAAATAGACTTAGGAAATTATATTGTAGAAAACATCTTAAGGTGGAGGATTAAAGGTACATTTAGTCATTCACAAATTTTAGTAAAAAATACCAATATCTCCATTAATATTGGTTTTTCTAATTTAAAAAAAAATATATCAAAACAGTGAAATATTATCAAAATAGTCATTGCCCAGATTTCCCACCATTTTTCAAACGTTCTCAATATAAATATCTTCATGAAACATTTAAGGTACTGATGGATTACTTGTTTGAAAAATAGGTTGGTTTGTAGAACCTTTCATCTTCTCTGTTATTCTTAGTTTGTCGTAATGATCTATAGGGGTTGGGCCACTATACCATATTGTCCTAAAAGGTGGAGATGGTGCACCAAAAAGGAAATTAATCCACATGTTACAACACTGTTAAAAAATGCAAGACGTATGAAGGTAGTGAATTATGCTAATAAGCAATCTAGTTTGGGAAGACGTAATTAAATTTTATTATTTAATTGAAGATTTCCAATTAAAATAATAATAAATCTTCATCTATATATTTATATATTGATTGGAATGATTTTGACAATGGTAACTTCTTTCCATTAGATCCCCTCCATGCCTTTGAGATACCTAATACTTTCTTATATTATATAGTTGGGGCTTGCGACTTGTTGGCGTGTTGGGGTAAACAAACTTGATGTGTTTTTTTAATCTCGAAGTTGGATTCTATGGAATAAGAAAGAAATTTGATTTTCATTTTCTCATCGTGATAGGTAAATGTTTGTAGATGAAGATTCCATATTAGCAACCCTGTCAGAAGGAAATTTTGTATATTTTTTTTGTTTCTTAGTACAAAATCAAGCAATGTTTTTTTTAAACTCAATAATGGTTGCATTTAGGAGAAAAGAGTTGTCTCCATGCCTTCTTCACGCAAGAAAGTTGCATGGTGCAAGGATCCTTCCATATGACTATTGATTGCTAGCTTGCAGTACAAGGATATCTTTGATAATGAAGCAGTAGTAGTGGCTTGGTGGTGGGGAAATTTAGAAAGTTAAATTTTCAATGAAATCCATGATTTTTTATGTGGTTGGCCCTAACAGATAATGTCTTGACATGAGAGGTTCTACAAAATACGGCAAGGTAGGATCCCAAAATTTTTACTCTATGCAAATGTAAGGGGAAATAGTAGACCACGTGCTGGTGTTCATTTGTAGTTTTTCTCAGGAGGTATGGGGTGTTATTCTCCCCTTATTTGAGGATACGATACATGGCATGAGGCTATGTTGTTGGAATATTTGATGATAGAGCATTCAAATAACATAGATCATTGCCCCTGATTGCCTCTAGAGTGGTTTGGACAGGAAAGAAGGAATAACAATTTTGTAGACAAGGAGATCCCTCCTTTTCAGGTACATAATCAAATAAAATATCTATATGAAGGCATAAAAATGACTCCAAAGCTTAAAGTTCCAAGGTGGGTTGAAAACTAGAGGTTGATAAAACTTATCCATGGCCTTTCTTTGTTGGTGCTTACGAGGGTGATATTCTTGTTATATATATTATCTACGAATATGTGTGACATTTTTGTTCTATATATCTGTGATTTGAAGCCAAGTTAGCCACTCCTACATGTGTGATATTCTTGTTTTGTATATTATTTGCGATTCGAACCCAAGTCAGCAACGTACAAGAGGAAAATTTGAACTGGTGCTTCTTTTCATGCCTTTCATGTCTACCTCTGTGAGAGAATTATCCACAATACATCAAGTTATGGATTCACATGTCTCCTGATATTTGATTATTGTTCACATTTTGAAATGGCCACAGAGGATAGATCTTGTTTTAGGTGGAAACATATTCATTGCACCAATGATTGTTTCTTGTCACCTATGTTTACCTTAAAGTTTTATGTTTCCTTATTTCTATGCACTACATCAACCTCTATTATTCTACAATATTTGTTTGTTTAATGTTTTTCTATCGTGCAAGAGGAAATAGTGTTGCTCTTGTAAGGGTAAGAATGAAAGTGACAAGGGTTGATCATCTAAAAGACTCTTCCTCAAATGAGGAGTTAAATCCAGTAGGTTTTGAAGAGCATAACGATATACAAGTTGGAGAGCATATGATGTAGATGTTGAAGGTGGTTATTTTCTATCAATTATAGTGCAAGGTGCAATTTTAACCAAGAATATTAGTGTTAATAGAGGTTGAACTAAAGAGGATATGTTGAAGGAAATTGATGATGTTGACTTCAATGGATGCTTAATACGTTGCAGTGAGAAAATATGGAACTCACCAGCATAAATATATTACTGGCTAAATACCTCATGCAAGGAAAAAGAAGAAAGGGGTTATTACAGTGTTAATTGAAAAAAAGGAGGAAATAGTTGATTGGTGTAAGGAGATACTTGAAATTGGCCATGACCTAGAGTTGATACAACTTAAGGCTAACACTGTTCCACTTTGAGTCCATTCAAAGATGGATTTTTGGGATATCAGGGTGTGCAGGAGTTAAGAAAATATATCACGAGCTGGCATTATGAAAAATTGAAATCGTAAATAGAGACAAAGTTATGGATTTACACCCTACAATTCTGACCAAGTTCTGTTAAACTCTATCCAAAGCATACAAAGCTCATTCATATAGTTTACAAAATATATATGCAATTGTGACGAGTTTCCTTTCCAAGTTTGAAGGAATTGTGGCATGTGGATAAATGTGAAGAGAATGAGTGAAAATGTGCCAAAGTGTTTCCTAACAGCAACGTGGATAACTATATTTTGTTGTGCAACTACAATTGGTTTATCAATGTCTAGGCTATATTTGTTTGAGGGAAATAAAAATATGAAGAACCATGTCAAGAATTGTGGGCAAGGAATATCTGTGGTTGCACATCCTAATGCATGGATTACTAAATAATTGTTTATGATTTAGCTATACCATTTTGTCACTTTTTACCTGGAGGCGTCTATCTTACAAACATATACTTGTTAATTTTTTATGGCCATCACAAAAACATAGTTTTACAAACCACAGAGGCAAACATGATAGACATACATAGTGTTGGCACTACTTAGACATTACTCATAAGTTCCAACCCCTAGAAGTATGTTTGGGAATTTGAAGATTTATTTAAGGTTTGAGATAATAAATTGGATGGAGAATAACCCATGGGGAGAGGTAAAAAGGTTTGAAACAATTGAAATTTCTAGCATATCTATTGAAAGGACCTTGACACCCTCTAATATTAATGTGGAATGTAGGTGCAACGGAATTTGACCAGTCAATTATGATGCTCTTACCAGTAATGAGGCTTGCAGCCAAGTTTTTGAAATACCTGGTGATGAAGATGCAAAATTTGTTATAAACATGTTGAATCTACCTCAAGGATGCTATCATCTAATAGGTGATGATGATGAACATGACAACTATACTTAAGAATATGATGGAGAAATTCAAGAAAAAATAGTAGTTGTTGATGAAAAAAACCACATACAAATTTTACAAATCTTAATGAAAATGAAATTGTTGAAATGAATATGATTGAAGGTGGTCGAGTGATGGGAAGAATTAATAAGCAATTTTCATTGCAAAGCCAAGTGACCCTACATGAGTGGTTAGCGAAATCCATGATGAATATGAATTGAAATGACCCTTACCAAGACTAATGAAGAAACCCTTAACATGCCCTCATTCGTGCTGGGCCTTAAGGTGTTTAGGTGGTGGGGAACAGAGTTACATAAACCTTTTATTGTTGGTCTATTAAACTCCATAATTCAAGGTAGGAACCATTTGTTGGTTACATAAGATACAACTATTCAGGTAAGAGAAAGGAAGGTAGGTAAGTAAGGGAGCCCTGTTTCATTTTCCTACATACATAAAGCCTGCTTGAAGGGGAGGGACTTTAACACAGTGACTCAAAACAGAAGATTACATTGTAAGACCACATGTAAGGTTCATGGGTATGGGATTCCCTTGATTCAACACGTCATGACATGGTAGATTTACTTTCATGAATTATATATTTCTTGAATAACATAGTGTAATGACCAAATGTCATATGGAAAGATGAACTACCTGAAGGTTGATAGCTTAAAAACTACCCAGAGAGCAAATGAAAGTGTTTACAAATTGCCCCTGCAAATATAAAAACTTCTCCTTATAGTGAGGTTGCAAATTTGTAGAAGCAAGAAAGTCCTTTGTCATGGTTAGGTCGACATTTGAGAAATTGGTTTGATATGGAATTAACAAGGTAGTGATGGAAACACTCAAGGAAACAAAAATTGGGAGAAAAGTAACACAAAATTTGTACAAACATTAATCTCACATAACTTAACAAAAGTGGTAGAGAAAATATTAATGTCTCCTACCTTGAAAAAATTGGTGGTAAAGATCAACACCTACAAGAACTTTGTTGTGGAATATTATCAAAACTAATAGAAGGACATGAAAGAGTGTACAATAAGAGCCTTGACAAACACATTTACTGAAACTTGCAACATTGTTTGTAGGAAGAGAAAATTATGTTCCTTTTTCCAAAAATGTATGTTAGTATATTATAGTTTAATGAATATGTTTTCCCATTATCAATATGCTTTGATGTTTTAAAAAAACATTCACCAAGTCTTCACAATGTTTTATTATTCACTGAAAGATTTGCCAAGATCTTACAAGATTTTATAATTCAGTGAAAGATTCACCATGACTTTATAGGATAATATAATATGGTGAGATATTTGCCAAAAAAATTATATATACATATTATATTATTGATAAATTTGCCTCCCATGTTTCCTATTTATCATGGGGATTTACCCATTTATTATACATATAAATTTAGAGTGGTTCTTAAAATTTTCCCTGCATGCATTCATGAAACGCACATCCCCCCCATCCAATCAAAGTGTAAACCATCATGTGATACTAATATGTAACACCCTCCTCCCACACTTACCCAAGTTCACCATTCCATCAGGGTAAATATGTGACAAAGAGTTACTATGATATGACTAAACCTCATAGGTACAGTTAAGGAAGTGGAATCGACAAACTGAAACGTTAATGACCTTCCTTAGGAGCTGCAAGATCCCAAAGAAATAAACCACTCCGCCAGGTTCCCAAACAGTGATTTAGATTCCTTTTTCACTAACCTCAACTTCCAGTCAGATGAAAAATACTCCATCTATACAATTGTATGCCTCTAGGTGCATTCATAAGCCTACAAGGGAGTGTCTGTAGTCCTAATTTCCTAGTTTTGTGCTTGTAACTGTGAAACTTGTGCCACCATTTCAGGGATAGACTCCTCATCACTACCCAAAACTTGATGAAATTTTAAAAAACAATAAATGACACAAATAAAAATCCTCGAACATAAAACTTGATCAAGGACTTGACCTAGCAATGACATACATCGTCAAACACATAGTGAAAATGTAATTGTCATGCGGAAAGAGTTAATCTTGCAAACAAAACCAACCTCCCTAGAAGCCTAAGACTTTCTAGTGACAAACAAGACAATTAAGAGCAATCCTTCTCTAAACATGCATTTACCATACAAGAAATCCAGTGTTTAGATCCTACTTGTAGTCCAACATTGTTGTAGTAGTCTACCCTCGTCGATTCGGATGAGCTCTTCCATCACTTCGAAACCTTCCTTCACTAACAATCAAACGATTACATAGCACCTGAATATCTCATAAAATAAAACATATTCAACATACAGACCAAGGAGTATATGAAACAACTCATTAATAACAAATTATTGAGAAGAATGGACTTATTTGTATTAAGGAAACAAAAAAGAAACCATTACAACCTGCGCCTTGGTGTTGTGCAAGTTCCTCCTAGGGTCCAGCAAGAGTTTTCCTCTACTTTGACAAGCTCACCCACTTCCAAATGAAACAAGGAAAGGATGGGAATCTCTCCTCACAAGCTTCTACAAGGAAGTCCTAATTCCAGCAGCATCTTCCCTTTGGAATGTTCACCTTTCAACCTTCCCTCCTCTGGCCCAATGCCTGTATTTATAATGCTCTAGAGGAAGTTAATCAGGTCCAACATCCATGGGATAAGCCCCTCTTTTGGATGGGGGTAGCTCCTCTCTTGATGGGATAAGTTCCTTTTTTATAGGGATACATGAACCATCTGGAGGCGCTCAATACACGTCGAACAATCTTCTAGAATTCTCTAGAAATGACCATAAGTAACATTTTTAAGATGAAACTCGCACCTTTTGACCTTTACAGGGGTACACACCCAACCCTTTACATACAGAGCATGCAAGGACACAGGTATTGTGAACTTGGGATGCGTACATGCAGGTAAGGTAGAGAGAAACTGCGTACCCAGAGATAAACATGTTTTTTTAAAGACTTTCTCTCTTTCTTGAAGTTTGACATGGAGAGCAGAAGTATGAGGCTTGCCAAGGAGGATAGTATGACTATTGATGGAGCCATAGTAACTGCAGATAGTCATGGTGACAAATTTTAGTGTAACAGATTTCCCCCTAAAGTGCGAAGCCTGTAATAGATTAGGGTTTTATATCATCTAGGAAGGGTGAATTACTTTATCATTTCAAGGATTATCTTATGGAGAGCCCAATCAGAACCTACAATTTTCAACACAAAATACATGTATAAGATTATATCATCGCTGAGGTAGGCATTCCCATACTCAGATGAAACAACTCATTAATAACAAATTGTTGAGAAGAATGGACTTATTTGTATTAATAGGAAACAAAAGAAACCATTACAACCTGAGCCTTGGTGTTGTGCAAGTTCCTCCCAGGGTCCAACAAGAGTTTTCCTTTACTTGATAAGCTCACCCACTTCCAAATGAAACAAGAAAGGATGGTAATCTCTCCTCACAAGCTTCTACAAGGAAGTCCTAATTCCAGCAGCATCTACCCTTTGGAATGTTCAGCTTTCAACCTCCC
>APFE031500741.1:110317-123019 GCA_000404065.3 Pinus taeda
GACTCAAATCCACTAAAAAGATGCACCTAGGATGATTTACACTACTTTTCTTTTTCAATGAATTCCCTAGCTAAGAGAGTTGGAGAATGCAAAATTTTGATAAAAGCAACTTTCTTAACAGAGAATCAAAGAAACAATCTCTTTATCTTTTCCAAGCATACAACACATCACCACTCATTACTTGCACGAAAATTCCTTTTTCTTTCAAAATACTTCAAACGCTACTTAAAACAAACTTTGCAAGAGATGTTTTTGTATTTTTCCTATTTAACAAAGCATATAAAACTATTTTAACAAAAGCAATTTCAAAATTTATAAAAATCTATGAAAAACTCACTCAAAAGCAATCAAAAGGAAATTTACCTAAAAGAAAATATAATGAGGAAAAAGCCTACTAAGATGATTCCAGGTTGTTTTACTCGGAAACTATCAAACCAAGGACCAGTTCATGCAGAATCATAAACCAGTCAAAAAAAAAAATCAAACTCTTTTGTTATTTTCTTAAGAATGAAATTCACAAATTCAATCAACAAGCTACTTCGAAATTCCACAAAGAGACAACACAAAGGTAGGTTGCTCACACAGGTAGACTTTATGATAGGTACAACTCCTAAGAAGACTGACAAAACCAGAGATATCCAAGGTTTCACAACTTCTAAAGTCAAAGTCACTACAGGACCAATGCAAAAATCAAACCCTAAGGCTGGAACTTCTATGAATTTCACTAAAACTCTTGACGCTAACGGAACAAGTTGAGGTGAAGATCTCTGACAGATAACTAGTGGATCTGGGCAGTAAAAACTAATGAAAGACAAAATCTAAGGGAAAAAATGGAAAAAATGGAAATTTTCTCAATTTCTGACAGGGTACGCAGGCAGCCTGTTTGCACAGGTGCGTGCACGCTCTATGTACAAAGCTGCAGTGCGTACAGGTATGCACTGTGCTCAACTCAGAGGGTGCGTACTACTGAAAAATCAAGAAAAACTAAAATTTAACTTAACTCTAAGCTAACCCACCCAAATACACAGTGAAACAGCGAAAAACCAAAAAGGAAATGACTCTTTTCAGATGAAAGTGTCACACAAAGGAAAAATCAATCACATTAATCGATTCCCCAGTGGAGTCACCAATTTGTCATGCGGAAAGAGTTAATCTTGCGAACAAAACCAACCTCCCTGGAAGCCTAAGACTTTCTAGTGACAAACAAGACAATTAAGAGCAATCCTTCTCTAAACATGCATTTACCATACAAGAAATCCAGTGTTTAGATCCTACTTGTAGTCCAACGCTGTTGTAGTAGTCTAGCCTCGTCGATCCGGATGAGCTCCTCCTTCACTTCGAAACCTGCATTCACTAACAATCAAACGATTAAATAGCACTTGAATATCTCATAAAATAAACCATATTCAACATACAGACCAAGGAGTATATGAAACAACTCATTAATAACAAATTGTTGAGAAGAATGGACTTATTTGTATTAATAGGAAACAAAAGAAACCATTACAACCTGAGCCTTGGTTTTGTGCAAGTTCCTCCCAGGGTCCAGCAAGAGTTTTCCTTTACTTTGATAAGCTCACCCACTTCCAAATGAAACAAGAAAGGATGGGAATCTCTCCTCACAAGCTTCTACACGGAAGTCCTAATTCCAGCAGCATCTACCCTTTGGAATGTTCAGCTTTCAACCTCCCCTCCTCTGGCCCAATGCCTGTATTTATAATGTTCTAGAGGAAGTTAATCGGGTCCAACATCAATGGGATAAGCCCCTCTTTTGGATGGGGTAGCTCCTCTCTTGATGGGATAAGTTCCTCTTTCATAGGGATGCATGAACCATCTGGAGGCGCTCAAAACACGTCAAACAATCTTCTAGAATGCTCTAGAAATGACCACAAGTAACTTTTTTAAGATGAAACTTGCGCCTTTTGACCTTTACAGGAGTACACACCCACCCCTTTACATACAGAGCATGCAAGGACACAGGTATTGTGAACTTGGGATGCGTACACGTAGGTAAGGTAGAGAGAAACTGCGTACCCAGAGATAAACATGTTTTTTTAAAGACTTTCTCTCTTTCTTGAAGTTTGACATGGAGAGCAGAGGTATGAGGCTTGCCATGGAGGATAGTATGACTGTTGATGGAGCCATACTAACTACAGATAGTCATTGTGACAAATTTTAGTGTAACAGTAATCTATAATTTATAATGCATATTTGAACATAGGAGACTTGTACTTATCTGAAAATCATCAAGAATATTTGATTCCATCTCACAATAGCTACAATAACATTTATTAGGTAATGGATTCAATAACCATTTATTTACCAGTCAAAAAACGAGAAGAGACATAACTAGAATTTGTCATGAAACCATGCTTATAACAACCATATAACCAAAATAATAACAATGATAGAACATGCAATAAAGCCACATAATAACAAGTAGAATTAATCATGAAATAAAAGAGTAAAATAGCTCTTCTTAACATATGGAAATGCAACCAAGTGAGGGACCTCCATGTACAACTCGACCATAGAATGGACTGAACCAAATCTTTCTTTCAACTAATCACCCATGTTCTATATTCCAATCATTAATGTGAGACCCACAACAAAAATAACTAGGGCCTTCTCAAGCTTTACTGCATCTCTGGGCATTACTGGTTAAGGGATTCCTAGGCCGAAACAAGGAAGCATACACTACAAGGATTTACCGAAATCCCGCCAAAACCAGTCAAGGGATCACTAGGCTCCAAACCAACATGGATGTCTCCATATTTATTCACCAATACTTTGAGTAACTTTCCCATCTCCACCCTTACGATTTACCGTGTATCCTATCATTACCGATCAAGGGATTCCTAGGCCCTTTGGAATTTTCTTGAGACTACCTCACACAGTTCTAAAACCATCTCAGAATCCATATCAACAAAATGAAAGAACCCCATCACACCATGGCTATCCAAAAATGGAAAGGAAAAGTTGAAAACATTGTCACACCTAGAAAATCACATGCCAATTACAACAAGAGAACCAAATATACACATGCATATACCATGCATGAAAAATCTAGCAAGGAAATCATACATGCAACTTGGTATCTGCAAGTAATTCCATTGTAGTTGTTTGATCCAAGTCTTCCTTGTTTGATCTTTGCTTCCCTTTTATTTCTTCTCCTTCCTTTGCCTTCCTTTCTCCAATGAGAGTTCTCCAAGTATGCTCTAAAGGTGAAAGAATATGAGAGAATAAAGAGAATAGAGAGAATAGATAGAGAGCTCCACAAATGAATTGACAAAAGCCATGAATTGATCCTCAAAATCCTTTTTATCAATGAGGCCTCTATTTTCTTCAATTTCCATTATTTTTCCTTAAATTTTCCTCACACACAATCCTATGACCTTTCACCTTCCTTTTCTTCTATTCTCCTATATTTGATAAATAAAATGCCAAATAATGCCTTTTTTCATTTTCAATGTCTTTTCCATTGCCTTTATCAATTTCTTGTTAGCCATAATAAACCAAATGAACATGCACTAGCCTTTTGTTCCCAACATTCAACTTCAAATACGTGTCAAATGACCTTGGTATTATTTTTCCTGTATTAACTTTATTACATGAAATTTTAACCCAGGACTATTACTTCTTATTTTTTGGAGATATTTGACTGCTAAGAATGTTTTTAGGTTGTTTTTCTTCAAAACAATTTTGTTCCATTCCTATTTTAGCCTTGGAATCTTCTAATTCTATCCTTGTATTCAAATTCTTATTGGCATTATGGTGTGCATTGATCTAGGTAGCTGATGTTGCAATTGTTTTATGATGGAAATTAGCTCAAATTAGCATTAATGTCAACCCCTTGTAGCCTCGCTATTGTATTGATGTTTTCCTTGTGGTATGGTTGCATCTGGTTGTGTGACATTTAGATGGTTATCTTAGCATCGATGTCAATCCTTGATGTCAGCATTTGATGATGTATTTTGATAGTAGCATGATGGTCATGGAGGAGTTGTCATGTGTTGGCATGTGCATTGATGGACATGTCATGATGGTTTGTTGATGCTTTTATAGATAGATTGATTTTAGTGAGGTCTTGTAGGTATGGTTAGAGGTGTTACAACTTGTATAGATAATTGTTCGAGAGTGGACTTATTGGCACTCTTTCCAAGCTTGTTCATTGGCCCTTTTAGTTCAAACTGGTAGTGACAGTTAGGATACATGTTTGATCCACTAGATGATTTTCTTCATCATTAGCCCTAGTCACATGGAGGAAATCTTGTGAGAGTGGTTGAAGGTTCTAGTATAGTTTATCGAGTGTTATGCATGCAACTTAGGATTTTCACGAGAAGTCCATTCCATTCCTCGCACAAACCAGAAAAAAATAGCACATAAATTTCCAAAGGCTTCAAAAATTAGTTGTAAAGGTTGGGCATGTTTTGAAAATATCCTCCAATGATGTGAAATTATTTAGTGCACAAGTAGTGTTCTTAGTGGATGGGTTTCGTCCAATTTGTGCATCCTTGATCCTAGCCCCAAGCTCAATTTCACCCTATAGGTTTTATTTTCTTCACTTTGGAGCTTAGTGGTTGTTGATGTTGAATATATCTATGTAAGAGAAGGCTACAAAGAGTGATTATTCCTCAGGCCTGTTGGAGAGCATAGGTTCCTTAGTGTATGAGTGATAATGGCTTCATAGTGAGAAGAACTAAAGCATGTTGTAGAATAGATGAGATTTGATGCTACCAAAGTGGAGATTGTTTGCAGAGATTTTCAATGCTAGTAAATAATGTTTTTCTTGGTGACTCTCACATTTTTCTTTGGAGTACATGTTGATGCATTTGGCACATATCCATAGTGTCCTCTGATGTTAGTTATATTATGAAACATCATATTGATGTGAGAGTTTGATAATATTCAAATTTTGTGTGGCCACTATTCTTAAAGAGTTGAGAACACATATTTATGGTATTAGTTTGATTGATATGATGATTTATTGTTGCTAGAAGTTGTATTGTAGAGTTGAATCAAGTTGAGCAGAAAGTCTTCGGATCTAGTTTGAAAAGAGATGAAAAGAGGTTTGTATAGAATAGAGGATAAATGACTTCATGATTGTGAAGTTTCAGTAATAAGGACGATTCCTCAATCCAATGGTAGTTGAATAGTCAAATCAGATTTGGGAGAGGATTGATTGAACATGGTGGATTTCAACAGATGGTAGTCCATAGATCCATGGAGAACATAGTATTTTGATTTTATCAATAGAATCGAGTCTCCAGGTTGATTAGATTCATTTGATTGTATGTCAGGTTGAGTCTCCATGCTTATGGGTGTAAGGAAATCTCTATAAAAGGCATGTTTTTCTTAATATACGATTGAGACCAGTGTAAGAACACCGAGGGTGGGGTTTTTCCCAGCAAAGGGTTTTCCACCAGATATCTTGTGTCTCTTATGTGATGGTTTATATGGTTTTGTTTAATGGTTTCATTTCTCTCATGGTTGTTTGATTTAGCTTCTTACATTTTTATATTCATGTGATGATATAATAAGTTGCTAGATTATGGCCATATATATATATAAATTATATATATAATATATTCCCTTCAACTTGCAATAACTGTTCCTTCAAGTATTTTTTCTTCTTTTTGACTTTCTTTAAATCATCAAGAGCGATAATGATACTAATACATTCAGCATGTTCATCCCTAGAAGATTCCTCATTAATTTTTTCTAATTAAGAGTTTTACTCTTTGGAATAAAGCCCGTCTTTCTCAAAATATATTTTTATGTTATTTTTTAGATTTCCCTTTAGATTTTTGGTCCTTTTCCTTTTGTTTATTCTCTAATTTATTATAAGGAAACTTCAAGGAAAACATCCCATCTCTACCACAATCCAATAATTTTAAGTGTATCTTGCCCTTATACTTACTAGAGCCACATTTTAGTTTTCTAGTAAACTAAGCCAACTCCTGATCTAATTCACAACTAGATTACTCTTGGTGATATTTAAGATCCTTAGTATTCTTTGAGACTTTGAATGTTTCCTACCTTGGCTCAACCTTCTATATTCCTATTCCCATCTCATAGGATATAAGGGTTCCATGCAATTGCTCCTCTGTAAGAGATTTTAAATCTGACATCTTTTCTATACCCAAGATATTAACATTGAATGTCATAGGTAAATATCTAAATACCTTCTGGATAACTTCTTCATCTTTGTGGTATTCTCCAAGTCCTTGACACATATCTTTTAACTTCGAGGTTGCATACATAATTGCATATTAAAAAGCATGGATCCAAGTAACTTAAACACATGAAAAAGAAGCAGAAATCATAAAGAAACGATGAGATCAAAGGAATAAAATTATTTGATTATAATGTTCACCTAGTGTGGGCTATATCTTTGGGCCCTATTCAATGTGGGAAGGCCTCTTTCATTAAATGGAAACAAAAAAATAATTATGATCAACATTACATAAATGACCCTTATACCTCCAACTTCTATCGTGGACGAAAAATGCAAAGCTCAGATGCAGAAACAAACATCACCATTGGATTGATGGCAAAACTTTGTGTCAAACGATGATAAAATTGACCAATTTTTTACAGTTCCGGTTCCAGACCCCAAAAGAATGTTCTTAGCATCGAAAAAGATAACCCTCTTAGGGTTTCTCCCTCTTGGACTACTCATGATTCTACTGCACGAGACTCCGCTCCACTCCCCGTCGGTCCAATGAGAATTTTTTTATGGCTTATATAATTTTTTGTGGCAGAAATAATAAATCTTGGGCCATTGGACCATTTCTAGCGATGTTTGAGTTAATTCTTTCGGTTGGCGAGGTCTCAGGGTCTAACCCACACAAACCCCTGTATGGCATTTTTGCATTGTATTTTGGGTGGGTTCGTTGTTAGGTTTCAGCCTTTGCTGTAATATGGTTGACACCATTTAATTTTTCGACCCACCCATTGGTGGGCCAACCAACATGCACCAGGTAGGATCAAACCCTACTAACCTCCTCCATGTGTTGTTGTCATAGGGTTGGGTGGGCCCATGTCTCCAGTTGCTAGACCCAAATATGTTTATTGTTATTGGAGTTTTATTATGTGTTTTCATTCTTTTGATTAGTGGGTCAGGCAAGTCCAATGATGGCTAGCTGGCCCACTACATTTAATATAATTTTAGCAAATGTCATTAGGGGGTGGCACCAGTGGTAGCCTGTCGCCCAAAATTTTATATATATATATTTTTTTTTATAAAGTAAAATTTTCGGTGGAGATTTTTTAGGGTCACTAGGCAGACTAAAGAGGTGACAAATTCACATGTTCCAATCACTGAATTCCATGCACAGTCCCCTTTTCAAATTGTTTCCTTGTTAGTGACTACCACTTGGCCTAGTTTGACTAGAACTTTGACAGCCTATATATTGAGCATACAAACTCATATTTAGGTGTCATTTGTACCATTCAAATCAAGATGACGAGCACTATGATTTGGTACTAGTTTTACTTCAGTACGATGAATTTTGTTTTTGAACTTTTTCATGGCCAATTCTATTTCTGGAGCCACATGGATCATTGCCCCCACTAATGAGCTTTTGGGAATCCAAAATATTTCTCACTCAATTGGCAAGTGAGGGAATTACTCCATCACTTTCTCCTTTTCAATCCATTGGGCCTTACATGGATGCATTCCTTTGAAACCATTGTGAAGGTACTCCATGTCTCCTAATCATGAAGTCTTGGTCTTCCTGTCAAGAATGATATCCTCTGGTAGCTTTTCCAAGTATTTAGGTGCAAGGTCGCCCATTATAAGAACCTTTCCAACTTATTCGATGTCCATGATCAAAGGAGGCTCATAAATATTCAATTTTTCAACGTTCACCACTAAGTACATCTGCATGTATGTCGGCAAATTGAGACAAAAAGCATTCTCTCCTATCTTCTCTAATATGGTGAATGGGCCATATTGGATTGGTATTAACTTTGGTGCATCCCATTTCATTATGTCTTTGCTGATGTGGAGCCACACTTTGTCTTCAACCTCGAAATTGTAGTTGACTCGGTCCTTGTCATGTCAACCTTTATATTGAGCTTGACATTTCTCTGACTACTCCTGCACTTCCTAGTGAATTATGTGAATCCGTTGAATGAACTTTCATGATTTCTCCCTATCATTTTTCGCATTGGAATCTTCCTCTCTCCCAAATACCATGTCTATAGGATTTTGTGGCGAGTATCCAAAGCATGTCTTGACTGGTGAGCTCTAAGTGGAGGAATGCACTGCTCAGTTGTATGCATGTTGTACATAAGGAAGCAACTCAGCCCACAACTTGGAGTGCTAGCAACACTAACCTCAGAGTAAATGTATCACTGTGCAGTTACCAACTTATGTTTGTATGTGGGTCTATAAATGAGATGTCATCCTCCTCTCTAACTTGGTATCAACCATTCTCCATAAACTCATGCAAAACTATCCAAGAAAGAAAGAGTCACGATCAAACACAGTGGATGTGGGCAACCCAAAGTGGACCCATACAAAATGGAAGAAGAGATGAGTAGTCTCGTCTGCAGTGACCTACTTTTTACAAGGCATTAAGACAAACATTTTCTAAAATGATCCACAATGACATACAAATAGTCATGACCTCTTCTAAACAAAGGAAAACCACCTACGAAATCCATTGACACACTTTTCTTTGGACGAATCAGATTATGGAGTGGTGTGTAGAGCCCAAATTTTCTATTAGTTGGATTTCTAATTGAACAAAACATACATCCCTTTACATATCAAGTCACAATATTTTTCATATGAGGCCAATAACACAACCTATGCAAATGACACAAAGTTTTCCCTACACCAAAATGACTTGACACAAGAGAGGTATATGGATCTCTGATTACATTTATTCTCATTGGTGAGGATAAAAAGTTTACCAAGGTGGTAAAACAACCTTCCCTGCAAATGGTAATTGTCCACCTGTGATCCATGGGTCACCTTTGCATAAATCTCCTTCAAATGTTCATCATGAACATATTGTTCAACATAACTTTCAAAAGATAAAGAAGCATTTTGCAAAACTATAGATGCACAAATAGGAGGTAAGAAAGTATATCTAACACTTTGTGGCTGGTGCTACTAATGTACTTTATTACCAAGAGAAACTGTTTGAGGAATCACATCCATATGAAATGACATGCTTGTTTAAGATTGGGTTGTGACTAATGGTACTGCAAGGGCTAGTGATCTGTGTGAGTAATGGTCTCCTTTTCAATCAAATAATGCTTCCACTTCTTCATGCTTTGAACTAACACATACAACTCCTTGCCATATTTCGGAGAGTTCACAACAACTTGGGACAATGTCTCATAATGGTAGCATATAGGTTTCCTCTGATGCATCAATATTTATCCCATGGCATATCCACTCACATCTGTCTTGATCTCAAAAGGCTATTGGAGGTCAGATAAAGCCAAAACCGATGTGGTGCCAATATTCTCTTTCGCTGTATTAAATGAATTCAACTTCTTTCCTCTCCATTAAAATGTTTGATTCAAACATGTTAATACATGTAAGGGGGATCCAATTATAAATAAGTTATCAATGAACCTTCTCCAGTATGGTATTGCATCCGAAAAGCTACGAACCTCTGTAAAATTGGTTGTTTTAGGCCACTTTACAATCACATCAACTTTAGAAGGATCTATCTTTAATTGTCCACCTCTGACCATGTGACCCAAGTAATCCAAAGAGGTCTTACCAAATTCAAACTTAGACATTTCGACATACAATGTTTCCTTTTGCAAAACATCAAACACATTTTATAATATGACTCACATGATCTTCCCATGTCCTACTAAAACCAAGAATGTCATCAAGATACACAAGTACAAAATCATCAATAAAAGGTCTAAAAATATCATTCATCACCCTCATGAATGTGGCTGGAGAACTGCTTAGTCTGAATGGAATCAAAGCCATTCAAACAACCCTTGTTTTGCCTTGAATGCAGTCTTCCATACATCATGTTTTGCAATCCTGACTTGATGATAGCCATTATGCAAGTTCAATTTTTTTAAATTTAGACAACATATTTGAATTGATCTAATAAATCATCTATTCGAGGGAGAGGGTATTGATTATTCACTATTATTTTGTTGTGTTCTTTGTAGTCCACACAAATTCTCCATGTACCATCTTTCTTTGTGACCAACATGATGTGTGAGTTACATGGAGAAGAAGTTGGCCTTATGACACATTGATTCAAAAGTTCTTGTACCTGCTTCTTTATCTCCTCCATCTCAATGGTCGACAACCTATACGTACCAATGTTGGGTAAAGGAGAATATTGTTGCAAGTCAATCTCTTATTGGATCGCATACTTTGAAGGCAACCCACTTGGTTCCTAAAAAATCCCATCATAGTTAGAAACAATTCCATACAATTCCTTTCTATGAAAGGGATTACAACCTTCGAAAGCTTTAGATGTCTCTACATCTTTTTCTCTCACAACCATGAACATGTACCCTTTGCTGGAATTGATCAATCTCTTCATCTGACTTGTAGTTACAAGAATGATATTGATTTTGGAATGATGAGCTTTGACAATGTATTCCACCTCATCTTTCGTGAGTTGATACTTGTTTTCATGGCGAAAGAAAACTACTTTCCTGTCATACAAATATGGTCTCCCCAATACAATACCATAAATATTCAAGGATAAAACATCAAGATCAATATCATATACTAATATGGATGAAATAAAAAATCTAGCTCTACACTTCTTAGTTGCATGTAATTTGGCTCTATCAGACACCAAACTGAGAGGGTAGGGTTTCAAGTGAGGCTTGGTCTCTAATCCTAACTTCTTAACCAAGGATTTTGAAATCAAATTAGCTTGTGAGCCTAGATCAAACAAGGTTTCCACATTAGTGTGTTTCATTATGACTCTAATGTGAATAATTCAGTCGTCTTTCGTTCATTTAAAAGGGGCTCGTTTGAATAACTTGTACTTGCATATAGTTCATAACTTTCATTAGCATGAAGAGAATGAGTACATTGTATGCCCACTGTTGGGATCTATGTCTCGTCAATAGAATTGGATCCAAGGTCTTGATGTACGGTTGTGTTCAAGGCTCAAAATTATCTTCATCAACATTATAAAGGAGACCACTTGGTCAGTACCTTAGAACAAGATAATATGTATTTATTCAAAAAAGGAAACGAGATAATAATTAATTCCCCTTTTATTTCACTTTTCGAAAAGTCATGAAAAAATACCATAAAATTCCAAAACCATGGATTTGAAACCATCAATTCATTTTTTGATTTATTTAGATGAATTTACTTTACACATTTTTCATATAAATTCAATTTTTTTCTATACCCACTTTTTATTTATTTATACATATATAGATAGATATAATACAAGTGTTTTGATATCATTGATAATTATTTATTCAACATAAACTCAAATTTTCAACTAAATTTACCTAATTTTTCAACTAAATTTTTAATTAAATTCTTTAGGTCAAATGTAACTTTGATATATGATTGATGTTTTATATATTTGTGATTTATATATATTCTCATAATAGTGTCAAAATATTAACATTAATGAAAATATTATATATTTTATAAATGATATAAAAACCAATGCTAGACATTGTGGTTAGGAGGATATACGAATATATAATAGTAATTAGAGCCAAAGCACAAGAAGGCTCATCATTAATAAAAAAAAAAAAAAAAAGGAAGCAAAGTTATGGCATTTAATATATAATACATAGATCTATGTGCAACTATTGTCATTCCACTTACATGATTCTAAGGCTTTCATTATAAGGGAAAATACACATTTTAAAAATGAGAACCCCAAGCATGAGAAATGGGTGACTTAATAAAATAAACTAAAATTACCACCTAGAAAGCAGTAAAAAGTGTGGAAGGTACATAAGGTTTTAGTAGTAAGCATAAATTAACAAAGCTGGCTTGGGTTGTTAGAAAAATATATATTACGGAGCAATGGAACACATGAAATAATGCAGAAATATAAACACAGAAAACGCACAAAACAAGAGAGACATAGATATACGTGGTTCACCCAGTTTGGGCTACGTCCACCACGAACAGCCAGTCCTTCCTTTCTATTATCTAGAAAAATGAAGAGACACAACCTACAACAAATCCGCTGTAATATTCTCTGTCTTCTCTCATAGTCTCACCTCTCTGTTTCTCGCTCACACTGAATACACATCTATCTCACAGCCTCAAATACAATGCCCTCATACCAAGAGAGGGGTTGCCTTCTAGGGAAAAAAACCCTAAACTAAACATAAGTTCTACAGTCAGATCATCCGCCTAATGAACGACCCACATTGACTAGAAATTACTATACTTTTACAAGGCAATTTTACAGCTTTTTTTAGCTTCGGGGGGGCTGCCCCCCGAAACCCCCCACCAAGGGGGGGCTCCCAAAGGTCGCAGCCACCCCCCCTGGACCCCCCCTGCAGCGAATATCTTACGGGCGGCGTTGCCGCCCCCATTTTGAACTGGGGTCCAATGTGGCGGTACTTTTGAATATAGAAGATAATCAGGCTCCACACCCAACAATGTCCCACTCGGAGACTGATTGTAGCAACTCCACCGCTGCTCCATTTGCTGGACAATGACTCCTCTTTGGACCTGGTTGTTTCTCATCTTCATCGTCATCC